>JAOWBB010007245.1:176395-226020 GCA_028565995.1 Ricinus marginatus
AGGAAGTGGCGTGAAATTTCCCGTTATTCCGGCAATTTATCGAAATATTTTAACAAATTCCGGGAATTAATTTTAAATGTGCTGAAAAATTTTGTTTCAAAAATGGCGGTCTTCGGAGCGGAGTAAAAGGGAATTTTCGATCCGACTGGAATCTCTGACTGCGTCCTTATGCGCCTGATGATCCTACGATTTCTGCCATCGAAAAATTTAAATGAGTTGGTTTTATAAACTGCAGAATATGCTTGAAATTTAGGCCCAGAAAATCCCCGGCAAACATCCTTCGACAAAAGAACCCGGATTCGACATAGTGAACAAAAAATGGTTCGAAAAGAATCAACCGGATTATGCTAATGTCCGATTTGAGCTTCATTCGGAATATTCTCATCGGATACGAAGCTTACCGACATGTTTTGCCAGCTTGGCGGCATCCATTTTATTAGCTATCAATTCCTCCCTGGTAGGGATATTTATACCCATGTAACATGGATATTTCAGCGGCGGAGAAGCAACGCGAATATGCACCTGGAAGTGCGAAATAAGTGTTAAAGTTGATTCGGATGTGAATGGGAGGAAAAGTTTCGTGAATGCGAACCTCCGTGGCCCCCGCATCCCGCAGGAGCTTGATAATAGGACCTATTGTGTTTCCTCTGACTATCGAATCGTCTACCAACACGATTTTCTTCTCTCTAACGTTCTCGGATAGAGCTCCGAACTTCTTGGCCACTCCAAGCTGCCTGAGGCGAGTGCTCGGTTGGATAAAAGTTCTGCCGACGTATCGGTTTTTGCAGAGGACCTCGGCAAAGGCGATGCCGCTCTGGGAATCATAGACAATTTACTTTATTCCTGCATCGTATGTAAAGCGCTCCGGGATTTTCAGGTTCGTACCTCTCTGGCAAAGCCGTGAGCCGCAGCGGTACCCGATTCGGGAACGGAACTGATAATGTCCGCATCGACCCCGCTTTCCCTGGCCAGCATCCTGCCGCACTGCAACCTTACCGAATACACCATTTGCCCTGCAACAACGTAAAGAGTTTGGAAGCGGAAGTGGAAAAATCAACGTTGAATTTTGAGGACGAGCCTTACCTTCGAAAATACTATCCGATCTGGCGAAGTAAACATATTCGAAAATGCAGAAGGCCTGCGGTTTGTCCTCCGGCCTTTCCACGATTGCCACGGACCGGACGCCGTGTCGAGTCATTTCTACTATTTCCCCGGGCAAGACTTCGCGGACGTACCTAGCACCGATGGACAGGAACCCACAAGACTCCGATGAAATAACGAACCCGTCCGATTCATCATCGACCCTGTTGCAGTCGAAGCAGTTGCCATTAACTGAAAGCAAAGTAAAGGATCAACTCTCGGGTTTGGAGTAAGGTACCCACGTAATTTTCATTTTCCAGGCGAATCTTACTTTGCGTATCCCTGATGGGCACGATCCTACCGATACAGAGCGGTCGGTTCCCGTAGGGATCTCTTACCCCGAATATCCTATCCTTAAGCATGATGACTAGCGAGTACGAAAGTGGTGCCAAAGACATGAGATGCTTGATTCGGGCCACCCAGTTCGGTCCTCCTTTTTTGTCGGTCTCCTCCTCCGGGGGATTCAGGCACAGAGCTTGCGTGATCAGCTCTGAATCGGAGTGCGTCGACAGACCCACTCCTCTTGCCAGCACCTATAACCAGTGATGGAAATCCTCAACACGAACGTATCGAAGGCGGTCAAAGTGTGCTTCTCGCACTTACATCCTCCCTAAGCTGACTGCAATTGACCAATTCTCCATTATGGGCCACGGCCATGGCTCCGTGGTTGGTGTGAACCACGAAGGGCTGGCAGTTCACCTCCTCGCTGGCAGCAGAAGTGGAATATCTCGTGTGTCCGATGCCTAAATTTCCGTTTAGTTTCCTCATCGAATCATCGTTGAATATGTTACCTATCATGCCCATTCCTTTGATCGTGTTGAAATGCTTCGCGCATTTTCCTTCGCTAGTGACTATTCCGGCACTTTCCTGTCCCCTGAAATACCGGGCGTTCGGTTCAAACGTGAACGAATGCGTCGAGGCGCGTTAGGGGGCGGACTGAACGTACCTGTGCTGCAATGCCACGAGGCCCAGACATATCACTTGCGGGACGTCGATTTGACTGGGCCAGTCCGTGGCTATGCAACCAAAAACACCGCATTCGTGCGTCAACCCAGTCTGCTCCCTCAGCTCGATTTCGGGGCCGTTTTCCACTTTAGGCTTATTCATTTTTCTGATCAGAACCGCCGGCGTTGGCGACTCCATCGTATCCTCTGATTTGATATCTCGCCTGGAAGGAGAGAGAGCGCCGAAAACGTAGCGACTACGAATGGAACCGAACGCTAACCAAATTGAGAGGATGACCTCCATTATTCATTTTGACGGTTAACCCGTTTGCACCCAGATAACAACCTCACAATCGCGAGATATTTTTGTGTTTCCGAATTTGGAGCGTAAAGAGCGTTTTAGTTTAGGGTCGGGAGGCAGATCAGAACCGAGCTACGTCTGGCCTCGGAGAGGCTTTCCCAGGTTTCCCCAGAGAGGCAGAAAGTGACTTGCCATTCCGTCCGAACATAAAAGGTTTTTGGACGTCCCTCTGTGCCTTTTCGAAGATCTTGGTGTGATCAGAAACATAGGTGAGCTCGTCCCGATCCGAATTTCAGTCTTCCCAAATGCCTTCGTGGACGGGATCCGAGATACGAGCACGCGGAACTCGTCGAAGGACAGTTCCCGGGGGTCTCCGACTCAAACACGAGGCCCGTTGATGCTGTCCCCGAGTGACGCCGTTGGGCGATTCGAAAACCCATCACGGATCGAATTGAAATGTCAGAAAAGATACCGGTCGGGGTAAATTCGAGAGCAAACACGATCGGGAACGGGCCCATTTCTCATGCCGCGCTGTTGAAATATTCACTAGGAGAAAGACAAAACGAAGATATTGGCTCACATCGATGCAACCTAAGGTGGAAGCCAACGGCGTTCCTTGTTCCATTTATTGCGAAGTGCAGCAGTGATTCCAACAGCGAATGGGCAACGATACACCACATATCGATTGATACGTTATGCTCACACTATCCGCGATTTGAGTCTCGCTTAAGAATGAAGCCGTGGGGACAAATAATAGCGTTTACAAGCTACAATGTCCTCGATTGTTTTTCTTTTTTCTCTAATGAATGGTCAACGATAAATAAAAGAAAGGCTCAGTTCATTAATTTGTACCATGTTGTGTTCCGAAGCAATTTGATTTTGCGCACAATATGTCGTGATACGTTTGAAATTTGAGGAAAACCTGTTCATGAGCGGCCGTCTAACAGCCAGATGGCATAAGAGGAGGGTTGCTTCGGTGCCGTGCCACAGTCCCTCGCGCACTTCCCGCTCCTGCGGGGCTGTCGGGGCTCGGAATTTCCACGTTTTTCAGTCCGCTCCGAGGCTTTTTCTTGCTCCGGCCATGAATCAGATTACGATTCGTCCCCGGCGACCTTTGCCCCGTCTGTCGGAAAATTCCCGAATGTCCCGGGGAGTTTTCCTTCGCAGACCGCTAAACCACTTAAAACCGCGGATTCGCGACTGCAAAATTAGATTTTTCGTAATCCGATTTCGCCCGGGGGTCACACGTATCGGTGCACGGTTCAAGTGAGATCTCCGCAGGTGGATTTCCTGGGCCCGGCGCATAAGATTTTCCGAGGCCGAAGCAAGCGGGGGGGGGAAGTTGGTGGGGACACACGGGAGGAAAAAAAACCGGAGAAAACCGCTGCTGCGGCGGAAAAGAAAAAAAAAGCAAAAATGGAAGTCAAAGTTGCATCTACAGTAGAGAAATCATAATCGGTCAATTGTGTCTGAGTTTGATGGCTTACGTAATTCTGAAATGCATCGGACTCCCAATGGCCCGTCCTCTGCGCTCTCCCTATATACTTCGCTCGCAAAACCAAAATGGCCGCGAAACTAGAGAAGACGCATCTAAATATCGAATATAAGAAAGTTTCGCGATGCCGCAGCGACGATTCCCATCCCTCGGGATTCCGAGGTCAAAACTAAACATTTTAAAGGTGGGAAAATTTCAAAATTCCTCCTGCACGTCTCGAAAAAAAATATTCGTCGAAGGCAGTCGCACTCGTCTTCCGGCGGCTTATCGGGTTGAAGCATCGTCGAACTTATCCACGGGAACGCGTAGCTTTTTGCGTTCGGGTTGTACCAAAGGCTCCCGGGCCGTTTCCCAACGTTCAGTTTGCGCCAATCGATCCTGGATTCTCCATTTAGCTGACGCAAACGTTTCTTCTTTTTCCTTCCTCACTTTCAATAATTCGAGCAAAAACGCTTTGACCGAACGGCTGCCCGGTCATCGGGGCTCTCACAACCAAAGAAAAACGGATTAGCGAGTTGAAATCGGGGGCAAAATTAAAACTTTACGACAAAAACTCACGAATTGCGGAGTTAGTTAACGCTGTTCGAGGATGATCTTAAACCGGTTTGTTTCGGGCTTAAAATGAAACGCGTGACAGCTACAGGGTCGTGTAAGCAAGGAAAGTTGGAGGCGCTTTTCCGGCTTTTCCTGCACGTCTTTAGCCCCCGGATGTGCCGTGGAGAACGCAAAAGTGCTGAGACTTACCGATTAATGGTTCACAGCAGAATACTTAGATCCTCATTCATTGAGCGACGAGCATAAACTGTTCACAACAAATGAGTGGGCCACTTGCTGGCCGATGATATTTGCTACGTCAAAACTTGCATAACTTCAACGCCTTTGGTTAGCTTATCTGGGGGATATAAAATTAATACTTTTATCGACTTGGTCTGCATAAGCGGAGGACTTCAGATACGCTCGAGCGAGGAGAGAGAATCATTGTGTCGCCTCCGGTCGAAATCAACCAGCAATGAGCAAGAAAGGTAGGTAAACGAGGGAATTAACTGCGATTGGGCAGGAGGAAATCAGGTTGAGTGTGTTTTAACCGGCAGAGATCCACGGTTACAAGCTGGGGAAGAAAATCGTCGAGGGAAAGACGAAGATCGTCTGGGAGCTGGTCGACCATCCGGATCTGTGCATTTTGGAGAGCAAGGACAGGATCACCGCGGGAGATGGCGCCAAGGCCCACGATCTGGAGGGTAAAGCGGAAATTTCGAACGCGACCAACGGAAAGGTTTTCCAGATCCTCAATTCCGTCGGTATGAAGACGGCTTACGTTAAATCCGCGGGCACCACCGCCTTCGTCGCCAAGAAGTGCGGTATGGTGCCCATCGAGTGGGTCACCAGGAGACTCGCGACGGGAAGCTTCCTCAAGAGGCGAGAGGGGGTGCCGGAAGGTTTTCGCTTTAATCCTCCCATTCAAGAAACCTTTTTCAAGGTGCGTATGCAAAGACGTGGCGTTTCTCCTGCGGCGACGGAAGCGACTCGTTAACGAGCAGTGAAAAAATGAATTGCAGGATGATGCGAATCACGATCCCCAGTGGTCGGAGGAGCAGATCGTGTCCGCAAATTTCGTTATAAACGGATTGAAAATCGGTCAGGACGAGGTGGACATCATGAGACGGACGACGATCGCAGTGTTTGAAATTCTGGAGAAGGCATGGGCGACGAGGGACTGCGCCTTGATAGACATGAAAATCGAATTTGGAGTGGACGCTGACGGTACGTACCTTCGATTCCTGCAGGTTATCGGGAAGGGATTTTCGTTCTCCGCTCCTCCTCCGTTTGAAGGCTTTCCGGGGAGAAACGAAAGGACGTTGGACGTCCGGAAAATCCGAGAGATTTTTTCACGAGTTTGTGAAAAAGGTCGAGGTTGTGCCACCGTAAAGGGTCAAAGGGCCCGCAGAGGTCACCTTTATCAACTCTCTGGGAGTCATTAACATAAAAGTATTGAAAAACACTGATGCAACACTCTTGCGGCGTCCGATTATGGCCTTGCTGCGGTCGCCTTAAACGAATGTCGAATCGCGTTGTGAAAAATGAGTCTTGTTCTGGACGTGTGCTACTCTCGGAACTAAAAGCGTATTTCTCGTGTCCGAAGGCAACATCCTGGTCGCCGATGTCATCGACAGCGACTCTTGGCGTCTCTGGCCCTCCGGAGACAAAAGGCTGATGAAGGACAAGCAGGTCTACCGCAATTTGACCAGCGTTACCCAGGAGGACCTGAATAAAGTGAAGGATAATTTCAGATGGATTTCCAATCAGTTGGAGCACTTGACGCCCAAAACCAGCGCGATGGTAACGAACGAACGAACGCTCGACCACGTTTCTCACCTCTGGTGAAATGCAATTTCTGAAATGTATTTAACAGGTGATTATTATAATGGGATCCGCCAGCGACGAGGAGCACTGCAGGAAAATAGCGGGCTACTGTTGCGATCTGGGCATGGTAGCGCATCTGAGAGTTGCCTCTGCACACAAAGGAACGGAATCCACCCTGAAGATATTGGCGGAGTACGAAGGTAAAACGAGCAGAGCGGAAAATTCCATTTCGGTGATGACCGCGGCACTCGAATTCGTTCCCGATTTTCAGGTAGCGGAGCAAACGTCGTCTTCGTGGCGGTAGCGGGAAGAAGCAACGGTTTGGGACCGGTGCTGTCGGGCAACACGTGCTTTCCGGTCATCAACTGCCCGCCTGTGAAACCTGAGAACCTCCCCCTTGACATTTGGTCTTCCGTCAACGTGCCATCTGGTAAAGCGAAACAAATTTTGTCCTTAGGGAAATTTTCGAAACTTTACCACCGGAAACCGTACCATTTCCCTCTTTCTTTTAAGGACTGGGATGCACCACGGTTATATATCCGGAAGCGGCGGCCCTTGCTGCGGCCCAAATTCACTCCCTTCACAACTACATCATATGGTCCAGACTTCGGGTCAGACAACTGAACAATCACAACGTCCTGACCAAAACGGACCAACGCTTAAGGAATCTTCACATTTAACCGAGAGTCTCATACAAGGAGATTGACGAAAGCACAAGGCGATCAAACGATTGTTAGCGTTTACACTGACAAAATGCTCAGAATTTTGTTGATTCCCTTAAAATTTCTCATTCATTGATGTATGAAGCATAAAATTAAATCGATCGTTAGCAAAACAAGCAAAGTTGATTATTTAATTCCTTTTTGCCCGGAATAAGGATGAATTGTTCCTTAATCAGAAACTAAACAAAACTGAAAGGATCGAAAGAAACTTCGCGTCTTTATTTAATAATACAACTTATCAATTTTATTATCAAATTGCTTTCGTTACCGTTTACAATTATCAGAAACAACAACATGCTACTTCGTTTAATCACCAAAAATTTATCTCATTCAATAGTAAATAATAAAATTTTTCTTACTAAGTGAAAAAAGGTTTACAAAGTCCAAGATTACTGTCAAATATTTACACGTAAATATAATAATGTGCTCGAGAAAGTTTAAAATCGTCACAGGTCTATGTAATAATATTTTGTCCTCTGCACAACAATACTACAGTACAATATTATGTATCTTTTAGCGATCTTATTGCTTGTTAATAGATTTTTTATACAGTTCTCCCTTTTCTACATCGATTCAGCATCAGAAAATAAATCGAGGTTGCGACACAATATCGTGCATTTAATTATTTTAAGGGAATTCCCACTAAAAATATTTGATTTCGAATTTGTGAAAAAACATTTTAAAAAATAGCACTTTTTGAGCGGGGGCCGATGGAAAACATTTTTGCATTTTGCTCTTTGCTCCTTTGATGTAAACTTTTCTTTTTTTTTTTACTTTTTAATTCATGTTTATCTTGATGACTGTAGAAAGATCATTCACTGAAATCTTTCACGTTGGTTGGATTCAAATTTTAAAACATTTGTAAATTTTTTCATGATAATAATCAAACCTTTGGCCTTTTATATATTTGACATTTTCTTAAAATTCTCAAATAATTAATAAAGGGAAGGAGCCAATCCACTTTCAACTCATAAAATGTATGAACAATTATTCTGTGGACAATCTAACCATGATTTTTTTGAGAATGAAAATGGATGTAAAAAGCCATTATTGAGACCATTTTTTTTTTCAATGCTTCATTTTCTGATGCACGCTTAACACTTAACAAATTAAAATTCTCAAATGCATGTTATGAGGCCTCACTCAATGCATTATTTATAATGTCTTTCATAAAAACATCAGTGCCAGTATCAGACCTAATTGAACACTGAATAGCCTCTTGAAGCTTCTCATTAATTGAATATTCATTTTCATGGCTAACTGCAATATTTTCCTCATTTACTGTTGAATCTGTTGGTTTTGAACTGGGCTTTGATTTAAGAAAAATTTTCGAAAAATTTAGTATTTTTCTCGTTTGACACTTGTATTTAAGCATAACCTCAGGAACAACTGTAAAAGCTGGGTCAACTTGTTCGGGCGAGGGATCTTCTTCGAACAGTAATTTGGTCCCAATCGCATCACTCCACTCTCCTGCAATTACGTTTTCTCTTTTCAATCTATAAAAATTTAAGGTAATTAAAATTTAGCTTTCGCTCAACCAAATCGTACGCTCGGAAAAACGAACCTTTGAAGGTGGAATCGCGAAGTTGTACTACCGGGGTGTCTGAATCCAAACCTATAATTTTAAGCTTTATGTCTGGTTTTTGAAACGTATCTTCGTCAACGGTCCCTTCCTCAAAATTGGCGTATACAATTATTTCTTCTTCTGTATCGGATTCATCCATTATGTTATGGGTGTAACAACAAATTAAATAAATAGAGATAAAATTCCACCACTTGATTACATATGTAAACAAACATATGTAACATCAGTGCCGCCAATTGTTCTGCAGGGAAATATGTCCCATTTTCCCTTACAATAAAAGCTGGATTCGCTAACAAATATTGTCTTTATTTTTCTTTTTAAAAATTACTAGACTTATTAATTGAAGAGGATAAGAAAGTAATATTTTTAAGAATGGCTCTTAAGGACTACAATGTGGACTTGTCATTCCTTTTAGGGTTTGTGTTTACTTATATTATCTGTTCTTTTTCCGTTTTCTGTATGTTCTATGATGAAGCTCTCAGTTCAAGTCATTATTTTTCGTCAAATATTAAAGTGGATTGTATTAACATTTAGACTTAATTGTCTGAAATTAATTACTAACTAATTCGTTGTTTAATTTCCATTCACTTTTACAAATAATTATTCGTCAGTTCTTAAAATTATTTGAATGGAAGTATGACAGGTATGTGCCATTCTACATCTTGAAAACTTAACCACGAGTTAATGGTCTTAATCTCGAGAACAATTATGCTTAAATATTTGTTTTTAAGAGCGTAATTTCCGATTTCATAAATTTTCATCAGGAGCAAGTAGCTGAAATTAGAATTAGCCCGAAACGAATAAGGCATTGAAATGAATCAAGCTTCTTGATAGACCCATCCAATTGTATCATTAAAGGACCTAGGTATTGTTATTTAAAATAAGCTTTATTTTCCAGGTAGTTATGGAGGATAGCATAAGTGTGAAATCAAATGAATCTGTAGCAGCTAGTGATGAATATGAATTTATAGCCAAATCAGCAATTTGTAATGGTCACAGTACATCACCTTTAAAAATCAAGTCTTTTGAACAGCCATTGCTGAACATAGCTAATAATGGAGATTTAAATGATTTGTGTATGCAGCTGAAGGTACTTATAAATCAGCTCTTATTCATTTTAAAAATAAATTAGAAAAAAATTAAAGATAGAGAACAATAACAGTGTTAAGAAAAAATTTAAATTCATTATTTTCACATATGAATTTTAAATTTTTTTTTTCAATGTATTGCAAAACCTTTTTACCTAAAGAACATGCTTTAATAGTATTCATAGATTTGCCAATAGATTTTATTCACTTTAAGGAAGTTTTAAGTGAAGAAGATAAAATGGAATCAATAAAAGTTTCAAATCCAGAATCAATTGTTAAAATTCCAAAGAGTCCTGTTTTTAAAGATGAGGATTCCCCCTTGTCAGAAAAACATGACGAAAATAAATCTGACTATGATGATGATATTGGTAAGTCCAATCCTTATATCAAATATTTTATGCAATAAATCATTTTTAAGTGAACATCTACATTTTAAATTAAAATTATTTAACATTAATAAATGTTTATACTTTAATAAGTCCAGTGACTAAATTTATTTATAATATGATATGTGTATGACATTATGTTAATGGATGAACCAGAGTTCTAGGTATTTTTATTTTCCAGTATGAATTGAGATTTTTTTCATTAAAAATTAACAGGAGAAAGAATCAGTTGTATTGTTCTTCAAGCTAGTTGATTGTATTAAACCATATAAATCATTTCAATATTTCAATAATTTTCATAAATCTACTTTTATAGATGTTTACGAAGATGTGCAGCAGGAATGCACAAATTTTAGCGGAGTATGCTATTTGGGAGCTGCGGCAATCAACGCTCCCAGAAGTGAAGCAGAGATACAGAGAAATATGACAATTTTGAATGAACAGTCTTCAGATCAGTGCATCAGAGTTTCAATATCTGTTCCAAGTTCTTCTGAGGGAATTGTTGTGTATGTGCATGAAGCCAAGAGCATTCTAGTTAATTTATTTAAATAAAGTTCTCCCACTCTGAAATTGCACACACCCGAGATGCATTTATTGTCAATAATTAGCATTAATCAATTTTTCTGTTTTCACATAAATAAATGTAGACGCACGGATATTGACAAGATATATGATTGTTTTTAGGTTGTATGACGCAAATACGAAACAAGTCATGACACGATACGAAATTCACCAAATTTTGTTCTTTCAAAGAGGAATTGCAGATACTCCGGAAGCGTCTTGCTTTGCATTTACATGGTCTCACGGAGAGAACCAAGAATCGTCTATTTATCAATGTCACGTATTCCGATGCGACATACCAGAAGCAGTAAGCACATAATTAATTTATTTTACACGCATTCTCCGTGAACGAATTCTATCAGCGGTCATTATCGTAAATTTTAATTCGGCAGACATTCACAATTTATGTAGAAAGCTTAATGGAGGACGTAAGTATTGATCAAAGCATATTATTTTTTAGGTAGGTCAGGTGTCCGCCTGTTTTTCGAAGGCATTTCAGCGAACCGCAAATTCTATGACTTCGACCTTGGTTAGGTCTGATCCTGGTAAAAATCTTCACGTATACGTTTTCGAAGTGACTATGGAAATAAAGGAAGAAGATGGACGAGGTGGCTACACCGTCGTACCAAAAGACAGAAGTTGTTTTAAGCTGAGAGCTAATCTAGAGAAAATATTATGTTTGACCGTTCAGCAAGTATCAAGCAACGATCGCGTTCTAGAAATTGAGAGATGCTTCGGGGTTTTGGTTAGTCCCGGACGAAACGTTAAGCACAGTGATATGCAGCTTCTGGAAATGAAAGTGGTGCGTTTTGCTACAAACAGCCATTGAAATTTTGTTACGTTTTAAATTGTCAGCATTCAGTAATTAATTGCTTCCTCTGATTTCAGCTATCTATGGGCCCCGGGACGGGAGATAAACAAGCCTGTATTATTTCTGGACATTTGGATCATGCAGAACCCGCATTTCAGTCTCTTAATGTAGAAACCCCTCGCGACAGTAAGATGTATATAACCGTTGCAATCGATTTGGTAATAAAAGGCATCCGAGAACCCGTTCGATTTCTGATAGAAACTCCAGTGAAAGTACTGCCCCAAAATGTAAGGCTTTGGTATTTGAGTTCTAGAAAACTTGTCCAGCAGTTCTATCTCAATTTAAAAGCCATTGAATCCGGAGCCGGAGAATGTTACGAGGTGCTTAGTATTGAAACTTCCGGAGAGTTGGACCGGAGCAGGTTGAATTTGAGCTTTAATTTAGCAAGTTTTATTATGTCTCCGATAATGAATTCTGCCGAAATTTTAACACCTAAAGATGAGGAAAATTCAGGTATTTCCTTTTTTCCTTGAGTGTTTGAAAATAAATAAATTTTTTCTATGTGTCTCAAATGTAACGAATTTTTAATTAAAGATAATGATGAACCAATGTTAAGCGGAACCGGAGATGTTTCAAAAGATTGTTCGGAGGGCGAGTTGGAATCTTGGGCGGAATTGTTGTCGAGATGGAGGAAAGGTGAACACAGACCCAGACAATTGTCTGTTCTCGTGAAGAGCGGCATACCAGAAGCTTTGCGGGGCGAAGTTTGGCAACGCCTTGCTGGATGTGAAAATGACAATGCCATGATGGACACCTTTAGAATATTAATTACCAAAGTGGGTTTTAATGTGAAATGATTGTTTTTTAACATTATTTGAAAAATAATGATGAAGGACATTCACTTGATTTTTATATCAATTTTTAAAATATTTTGGTTTAAATTTTCCGTTCGGAAATTTTTTTCGAAGATTAACATGATTTTATGGTAAATTGCAGGACTGCAATTGCGAGAATGTGATTCAACGTGATATTAATAGAACATTTCCTGCCCATGATTATTTTAAGGAAGCAGGCGGCCTGGGTCAGGATTCACTTTACAGGATCTCAAAAGCTTATGCCGTTTATGACTCCGAAGTTGGCTATTGTCAAGGATTAAGTTTTTTGGCAGCTACACTGTTATTACATGTAATTTTTCATTAAGTTAAATAATATACGGAATGACTATATAAATGATTATTAATTGCCTCTCACGAAATTAGAAGTCGGTTAAAATGTGAATATTGACTTGGTATTAATAAAAAAAAATTTATTTTAAACATTATCACTATCAAAAGTAAAATTAGATAATTTGAAAAAATCATAGTTCGTTTAATAAAAGTGGTCTGTAATCTAAATGCACACTTTTAATGTTTGCCTTTTCTTGTTGTAAAAGTTCGTTTCGTTAATAAATATTTCTTATTGTTTTAGATGCCAGAGGAGCAGGCATTTTGTGTACTTGTTAAATTGATGTATCAGTATGGTCTAAGATATCTTTATAAAGATGGATTTGAATGTTTGTATATGAGACTTTATCAATTAAATCGATTGATGGAAGAGCAGTTACCACAATTATGGCAGCATTTAACGGAAAACAATGTCGAGCCCCATATGTTTGCATCGCAGTGGTTTCTTACAGTATTCACTGCCCGGTTTCCTTTGTATCTCGTGTTTCACATATTGGATGTATTTCTACTGCAGGGAGTTGAAACATTATTTCAAGTAGCTCTCTCTTTACTAACTGTAAGTTCATGATATTTACATCAATAAATTTGTATGTACCAGCTGATAATATATTGATATATGTAAATAATGTATTTACAATTCCCTTTGTTACATTTACTTTTATCTTATTATTTAAGCTTATAAATATGATAACAGTTTTAGTTAGTTTAAGTATTTTTACCTGGATTAGAACTTAATTTTACGCGGTCACAATAATTCTTTGTCGAATGAAATTACTCATTGTTTCAGATATTCAAAAAAGATTTACTTCAATTGGACTTTGAGAGCATTTTAAAATATTTTAGGGTGACACTTCCTAAAAAGTGCAGGTCAAAGGACGTTGCTCAGTCTGTAATGAAGTTGGCCTGTAGCCTTAAAGTTAAAAAGTTGAAAAAATATGAAAACGAATTTTTAACATTAAAAGGTAAAATTTGTTTATAATTGAAGAATGAAATAGCGAAATCATTGCATACTAAATCGATGAACGTAGCTCAAAAAAAAAATGTTTATTTTAGTTGTTAAACTGATAATTTATACCCTATGAAAAGTCTGTGCAAAAAAGATTTATAATTGAAATAGCAAGCAGCTCAAGGATGAATTCATTGGATTTCTTCAGTTGTAAAATCGAAAACTTATTCGTTCAGGTTAATTAATTAACTTATTCGTCTTTTGCTAATTTTACAGAGGCGCAAGACAATGCAGATAATTACACAAGTGAAATAGAGAGACTTAAACTGACACTAGAGCGATCCGAAGAGGAAAAAAAGAGATTAGACGAGGAACTCGTTCAAGTAAAGAATATGCTTAAGAGGGAAGTCGATCGGGCAGAATCAGATGCCCGCAGAAACAATGCAATCATAGCTGAATATAAACAAATTTGTGCAAGACTAGATAATGAAACGAGTAACATGAAGGCAAAACTCCAAGATTTGCGGGTAAATCAAAGATAATTTTAAAATTGATAATACCAAGAAGTTTTTACTAAATTTTTTTCTTAAATAAATTAAAATCAGATAAACTAAAAATTATATACAATACGTAAAAGAGAAACGTTATTTCATAATATATTTGACTTTATTTGCTAAAAAGTATATGATTAAATTACGTGCTTTAGGGTGAAACAAAGTCATGAATGATAGTTTAGACAATATCATCATAGAAATATTGAAAACAGTAAATAGCCTTCCAGACCTGAACAAGCCTTATCTGTTCACAGAATCAGGTTTCAAAATGTGAAAAATGTAAAGCAAACGTCAAGGAGATTGAAATTATCGAGGAAAAGAAAAACAAAGAAAATCTCAGCAGTTTAACCAAGGAAAAAGATCCTCAGCTCTGTCGTGCTCTTGAACGAATTCGAGAACTAGAATTGGAACTTGCCCAGACTAAATTGGAACGGGTGGAAGCAGAATGTTGGAAGCAAGAACTAACCCACCAGTTGCACGCGACTCTTGCGGAATTACAAACCGCCAAAACCTCATGGATTCACAAAACAATATCGTCCATCAAGGAAGTAGCAAATAATAAGAAAGATAATGAATTGCTGCTAAATCAAATCACAGATATTCCAACAGGCGATGTAAGTTCACGCTAATGAAAAAGATATTGCCTTTTTCTTAATGCCCTCGTCATCAGTGACTGTTGCTCTCCGTGCCGGTATTTCTTAGAAGTAAAATAAAACTAATGAATTTTATGTAAAATGATTAAGCGGAATAGAGTTCATAGTTTGGATCGTCTGAAAAAACTCATATTGATTTTTAATAGATACGTTTATATATAATTGCCTGAATTATTCATATTATTGAAAAGTGGTATTTCAGCGCACATCTCCCGAATTTTTTTCCAAATTAGTTTTCGTATCCCTGTTGAAGTGAGATAAAAGAAAACTCGTTGCATTTCTGACAATTAATAGATTATAAATCAACTAATAGAACAGCTAATAATAGTGCTGGAATAACAAAGAGATACTTTGTCTTACAATATGCATATGAATCTGTTTAGGTTAAAGTTATAATTTCAATCCTGAAAATCAAGAACTTACTTGATTACAGGATGTCGCCTGACAAGACAATGTCGCTGAATTTGACTAGATTAAAGCAACGATCAGGAACAGTGCGATTTTAGAATTAACAAATATCTTAAAAGATGTCGAAAATTTTCACCCTTAAGTACGTAATGAAACTTTATCAAAATATTAAGAGTTTGAGATTTTACAAAAACTTTCATATATTTACATAAGTATATACTCGTCTTACGTGTATGTTAGAGTTGAGGAGTTCCGTTCCCAAAAAACCCAACAAAAAAAAAATCTCAAGTTTATTTATTATTCAATAACATTGACGTATGATTTTTCACAGAGCGGTGAACTTATAAAGAAAGTTTTTGCATCGAGACGAACAATGAAGGAAAAGGAAAATCTACTTGGTGGCAAAGAAAGGGAGAGCCAACAGTTAGAGCGTGGACTCACTCCAGCGAGCCGTAGAACTTCAATCCCGTCCTTGGGATCTCAAGATACAGCGAACAAAGTCACCGAATAATTTTTATATGCAAAATTATCCCTTAGAAGAATTATGATTTGATGTAACTTTCCCCTATAAATATTACGGACTTTTTATATTAATGATGCAGAATGAATATTAATTTTATTAAGTTAACATTGCCTGGTGCACAAATCGTAGATTATTACTAATCGCAAGATTATTGTCTTGCCGGCATAATGAAAAATCATCATACAATCAAAAGAACAAAATAAAAATTTTTATTTAAAAAGACAAAATACTCCGTAAAATGTACCCACCGCTTAAACAATTGCGATACAAGCGGTTCTTCCGTTTCTGCACAGATCTTCATATGCTTCGTAATTCATAAAAAATCTCTGCATTAAAATAAATAAAAGCAAATTAATTTAACTTTTTTAGTAGCAAACGTGACTTTTAATCGTTCCGAGAAAAACTAATTCTCAATATAACATAGTAGCCAAATTGTTGTAATTATCCTTGACGTGCCTAATGCTTCTTTTTCGCTCATTTCTTAATAAACCCTGTAAAATGCGACAAACCCGATTCTTTATAACATCCTGAAGTCTTTTAATTATATTTTTGGCTCTTAATTGATTAATTTAACTCACTATTAAGTGTTCGGATTTTTATAATCTCATTTTTACTGTTGCATTTAGCACGTCCCTAATATTTTTTAGTATATGTCATTGAAAAATTATAAGTAATATGTAGTCATTGTAGACAATAAGTTCCGACAGTTAAACATCAACTGTATGCGGCCCCTTATTAACACAAAAACAAGGGCATGGAATGTAATTTTTTAAAATTTTCTTAACATTTTTTTCTATTTTGGAAACAATTCATTACAAATCTAATTAAAATGTAAAGAAAATCGAATTGGGAATCAAATAAGAGAGTCCTTAGAAGTATTTTCTTTTATTCAAATGCTTTTCTTAAGATACTCGGTTCTTTATTTGTATTTATATTAGTTATATTATCGCTTGTTTTTTTTTGTTAACATTTGCCTAAGAAAATTTTTTATTTCCAGTATTTCAAAGACTCACTAACTAAAATCTTGTATGTGGTATGATATTTTTGATGAAACTGAAGGATTGCTTGTACCTACTTTTATACATAATATTATACGTTTATATATATTTTATGAATTTTTATAATATTATTAATTTTTATTTTATTTCACAGTAATATAAAAAAAAATAGAGAGAGAGAGAGAGAGAGAGAGAGAAATAAAATGTTGATGGTTGAATTTTGGAGAAAATTTAAATGAAATGATTTGTTGAAGCAAGTAATCGCTTTTAAGTGATTATTATTTATTAAACCACTATTCATCTAGTCAAAAGTTAATATATCATTGTTGCTATTAAATTTATTTAAATGCCGTTATATCTTCAGTGAAGAGTAGAGTTTCATCATTTCTGATATTTCAAACTATTCTAAAGCAACCTGCCAGATTTTCAGTATTATTATTAGATCAATTTCTGTTATAAGAAATGGTTCTTCCCCAAGACTCATTTAAATCAAATTTTCTCTAACCTTTAACATGATTATATATTAATATTATCATAATTTCGGGATTAAACGAGTCCGAAATATATTTATGTAAATTAACTGTTCTTCGTTAGTCTGGATACTTAATATTTGTAAATGCTACATGAATAGTGATTGTAAGAGGACGCTACAGAAGGCATTCTTAGTGGAATTTCATAAAAAGTAAAGCTTTCATAAAAAATTTCGAAGTAGAGAAAACAAATGCTTCTTGCTTAAATCGATTAATATTTTGGAAGAATAAGCAGCGTACTTTGTAGTAAAAAGGGCTTGTCATTTAATTTTAACATTATTAATATAATATATTAGTAAATTTTGATTTATTGGTAAATAAAAAATGCTTTACTAATTTAGTCAAGTTGTTGATCAAATCTTTTTGAACTAATCAAGAATCGCGTAAGGAAAAATTTTCCGCGAGCAGTAATTTTTTTTTTTTTATTTATAATGAAATATAATATACATCATGTGAGGTACATCAAAAAAGGCCGTAGACATTGTATAAAAATATCAGCGGCCTTAAAACTCATGCTTATCCAGCATGTGCAATTATTCATAATCGTAACTTTTGAGCTATTGATGATCATTCTCATCTAAAGCTGAAATAATCTGCTCAAACTGAAAACCGCATGACAACTTTGCTTCTTAAAATATTAAAATATAATCCTCTCGATAATATATATATATATATTACATCACGCTACATCCTTTTTGTCATAAATAAAAAATATTAGCTACAATAAAAAGGCAATAATCCATGTCATTTCACTTACTATAAAATATTTTCCAGAATTTCGGAAGGGAAACTGATTTTTGCATTTTCGGTTATATAAACGAAGCAATAATAATTTTTTTTTTTTTAAATTAATAATGACTCCTAATGCCGAACATTGGGTTACAATGAAAAAATTTTTGTTTTTCCTTTCAAAATTAATTAATTTGATTAAATGTCATTTTTATTTTATCAAAAAATTAATTTTTTGAAGCCGAATTGAATATTTATTATTTACAAAAGCAATTTCGAAATCGCTGGACTTTGTAAACTTCAGACTATGATACATTCCATGAGAATAACCTTTAAAAATCTGTCATAGTTTTGATGTTTTAAAATTCTTTTTTCATTTGTCTTGTTTTTTTAAATAAAATATTTTTACGGTACATAACTGTATAAGAGATTCTAATTTAATTTTGAAATCGCTGCTGCATTTTTGATTTTAACGCCTGAATTGAGATTATCCTTCGCTCTCTTTTCCTTACGACTCATTTAAATGGAGCCTTCAAGTCGTGAGACGGGTGTGAAAGAAAATCAAGAATTTGAATTCAGCAATAAAATAACTTCAATAGCCTTTTGAATCCGCTCTTTCTTCACCGTAAAGTAAAAGCAATGCGGCTCGTAAAACGGTGAGCCTACGGGAAGATTCGCTTAGGAAGAGACGGTTAAAAAAAAAAAGACTGAATTGAAAAAAATCATGAACGAGCGTGAGTACATTCTTACCGGATAATTTGCCAAAACAAGCATTAACAACCAATTCTCATGGTTCGGGTGAAAAGTCGTCACTTTTGAAAAACTTTTGACTGAAATCGTTTTCTGATTTTAATTTTGCCTTTATTGATTTCGCGTAAACTTCTATATTAACTTAAATTGCATTTTCTTTTTTAATTTTCACTCTTGCGAACAGTAATATACGCTCGTTTTTCTATATGGTCGGCTCTATGTTGAGCTTCAATTCCAACGACAACATCGCTTTTGCTTTTCCCGCCCGAAAATTCCGCCAGAAAATTTATAAAACATCAAATATGAAGTTTTGGGATGACTTACGATGTACATCTAATTTCATAACGTCCCACGCCGTTGTGATAAAATGGAACAGAAAAGTGTTCCGGTTCACGTTTAAATTTTAAAACTACCAACACTACAAACATAAAAACCAACGTTGTGCGTTCAGGAAGCGAGTAAATTAATTTCAAAATATTTTTCCGTGATCAAAAATATTAATGATTCATAACATCAAGTTTTTATGAAAATATAGAATTTTCTTTATTTAAATGAAATTTAGTGTGCCTCATGGGCCTTCATTTAACAAAAAGAAAATATGATTAGAATTTGAAGTGTTATTTAAAAAAAATAAATGGCGCAAATGCAGCAGTCGTTGTCGCCCTCAAATTTAAGAATTAGCGAAAGTGATTTCACAACTGTTACTAGGGGAATTTGTCACCAATTCGTGTTGTAAATCGCAGTTTTTAAAATTTTAAAAAAAATTTTTTCAAAGTTAAAATAAGGAGCAAGGAAAAAAGTTACTGTATAAGAGTCACTTCGTTAATCATTTTTTTCGCAAATTTAAACTTTTTGAATTTAAGCCTCTAAAAAATGTATTTTGTTAATTCATTTACAGTGTAATGTTCGACGTGGAAATAATTTATTTACTTTTTATGTAAAAAATATGCCTGGATAGCATTACATGGAAAATAAAAAATCTAAGTAAGTATTAGGCAAAATGCACGTGGGGAAATATATATTTACGTTACATGCTAAAATAGTTCGGAATTCCAGAAAGAATTAGCTATTACAAATATTACAAAATTCGTGTCTTTGGTATTTAATAGTTGACAGTTATTAAAAATTATGCTACGCTGAGAATTAAATTTATTTAATTTACTTAGAGTAATTAAACTAAAATAATCGTTTTTAACGAAAATATTAGAAATTATCTTACCTAAAAACTAGTCTTTCAGCTACACCTAAAGCATAGCTTTCAAATGTATTAATAATTAATTATTCATATTCATTTAATTCATTTAAAATTAATTTATGTTATATTTCTTGTGGATTGAGGAAAGCGAAAATCGAATTTTCAATTCATAGTCCCTGAAAATATTGAAATATTGTTTGGAAACGTCTTCATCTTAAATTTAGATAAATTTCCAGGGTAATTTATAGAAAGGTTTTATGTGATTGTTATTCTAACATTGATAAATACTGACATTCAATAAGCCTCTGTACTTAAAAGTTTTTTTTTCTCAATTTTACTGGTTACGGAAACGAAATTCTTTCTTCTTTTCCTGGCACAAAAAAAATTGTCTTTTTTTTTCATGTTATTTTCGCTATACTAGGTACAGTACAATTTAAAATTCTTTTAAAACTTTTTTTAATTGTTTTTTCGTGCCTTGGTGAGAATTATAGAGCTCGGTCGCGCCTTTTAATAAATCTCATGTTTTCCTTTCCATCTTCATGCTAAGTTCCCCTTATATTTTTCCATACAATAGCTTTCACATTATATTATTAACTGAATATAATATTTAAAATTTTTTCCATGCTTTAAGCATTGAAAATTTGACTATTTAAAGCAGACCGGTCCGACATGAAATCCAAAAGCTTGATTCGGAAGTCCATAATCAACTGGATAAAAGTCTATGATAGGCAACTGATTAAGGTTCTTCGTTTTAATTACAAATACAGTTTCGGTTTTACTTTTCCTTGTCTGCAAAAGAAAACACATTTTATTACATATTAATTAATTAAAATTAAAGAATATTCAAAATTTTTCAGATCCTACATATTTATAAAATAATCTATTAATATAAAGTCATATAAGTCTAAATATATATATATATATATTACGGATATAACATAAAGTCATAATTGTGAAGTAAAAAATTAAAATTGATATCGTTTGCTACATAGGCACTTCATAAAATCTTATTGACAAGTTTTTAATGGTAAAATCTTCAATTACCATATCTGAATTAGGTATTCTAAATTATTTGCAATTCGCCAGTGCAATAAATAAGATAAAAGACTCTAAGGACTGCGGTTACAAACTTACATGGCATCCGTCAAATATAACATGGGGCTTAATTCCATCGATACCAAATTCGACTTCATTTTCTCCTAGTAATTTGATAGCGTAATCAAAATTACTTCCTTTCTGATTTTGCCAAGCAGCAGCATTGATGCACGTATATGTGAAGTTCTGGTAAGCATCTTGACTAAGTAATCGAAGGAACGTCATCTGCACAACTCCTATTGTTTCGTAAGTTATCTGAAA
This sequence comes from Ricinus marginatus, assembly GCA_028565995.1. Taxonomy (NCBI): domain Eukaryota; kingdom Metazoa; phylum Arthropoda; class Insecta; order Psocodea; family Ricinidae; genus Ricinus; species Ricinus marginatus. The sequence continues at coordinate 197,655 of JAOWBB010007245.1, forward strand.
AACAAGTAAACTCTCATTTTAATCTTTTAGTATCTGTTGTAGAAAATCGGAAATCTGTGACAATTGTAAATTGTTTAATGAACGGAAATTTCCATTATCAGTTTAGCTGCAACGTACCCGAAAACCACCTCTCAAATTCGAGTACCAGTCAGTTTTGTCACCTTCTTTTCTCCAAGGTATGTTAGGCATTTGACTGGAATGTATATCGGGGAACACACATGTTTCACCCATGGCAGTAACATTGCAAAATACATAGACAGCGTCGTCAGACATTCCTAAATTGGGATCGATCCAATACCATCCTGCATTCAAATCGAAAAAATAATGTAATACCGGATACTTCCTTTACAATAGGAAAATTAAAATTACACTTACCATCTTTGAACTGTGGATGACCGTAGAATAAATCCTTACAAGTTCTTACGGGATTATCTCTAGTTCCTACAGGTTTTCTTATTCTTTCTAAGTCCTGTCTCATTGCATAAATGGAGCTGTACATATCCAAAAATTTTGTATTATCTTCTTTATGATGTTTGGATTTTTTGCGACCCGAATGATTTTCCTTTGGAGTTGTTCCTTGAGTTGGAATTTCTTTAAGAAGTTCCTCTAAGTCTAATAATTCGCTAAAAAAATTAAGAAATTAAAATATTAATGTCAATAATGCTTGGCATATTCTACTCAACTGCTTTATATTTTCTATAATAATGGCGTAAGTAACATAAATAATTAAATTATCTAATTATCTTTACTTTATCTTATGGGGTTGTCTACTTATTATATCTTAGTTGTCTTAATTTTTTAATAGGTATACGTTTTAAACCCTATTTGTAAGTATTGAATCTTTTAGAATATAATATTTATCTTATAAGATTACCTAATTACCTATTTGCCTTTATATATATTAATATATGACATAATTCATTTAAAATTCTTATTGATACAAATGTAATTCAAATTTAATAAATGCTCACTCTACTTCTCTTTTTTTTCGAGAATTTGCTTTCACGTTACTTTCAGATGCCTGTTGAAACAATAGTTCTGGAGGCAACAAAGGAAATTCTCCTGGTGGACCAGGAGGACCAGGTAAACCTGCTGGACCCTGTTCCCCTTTCATTCCTGCTACACCCTGAGATCCCTTCGCACCTGGAGGTCCTTCTGGGCCTGGCATACCAGGAGGTCCATCATTTCCCTTTTGGCCGGTAGGACCCGCTGGCCCCTAAAATTATTTTACGTTTATGTAATTCACATACAGATAATTGTTGTTAAAATATTTGCTATGCGAGAATATAGTAGTTTTTTGAAAACGCACAGCTTCGCCTTTCTTTCCTTCAGGCCCTTGGATTCCAGTGTTTCCTTTTTCTCCCTTTTCTCCCATATCTCCTTTTATTCCCGATAAACCCATTTCTCCACGATGGCCTTTTGATCCACGCCTTCCTCTATCACCTTTAGATCCCTTAATTCCTCTTTCACCACTTTTTCCAGGCGGTCCCTCTGCACCAGGTTTTCCCGGAGGTCCAACATCTCCCTGAAGTAATAGGTTCCTTGAATTTTATTGAAAAATACATAAGAAACTTAACTAACATTTTTTTTTCATTTTACCGCATTGCCTGGCGATCCTCTCAAACCAGGTAATCCTGTTGAACCTGGTGGACCAGGGGAACCGATCAAGCCTTGCGGGCCAACAGGGCCTGGGAGTCCAGCATCGCCTTTTTCTCCTGGCATTCCAGGACTTCCTTGTAATCCAGCTGGTCCTTCTGGTCCCTAACAAAATCATATAAACCATTATTTAAAACAAATTTCTTCAGTGGTCGAACAAAATCTAATTTAAAATATTATCTTCAAATTTATCTTCATTACTTTAAAATTTTAAACTACACTAAGTTTGCATCTCAAAAAATTACAGGAAAATTAATAAATAATGTAAAATGATGGCACATTTGATAAATAGAATAGTTCCTCTCGACCGAATAAAACCAGATTTTAAGAAATAATACGCTTACCATTTTACCCGGAGGTCCAATATCACCGGGTTTTCCGGGAGGGCCAGCTATTCCAGGAGGACCTTGTTCACCTTGCTTTCCATCTGCACCATCGAGGCCGGTGTCACCTTTCACACCAGGTAAACCAGGTTCACCTGGAGGTCCGGGGAAGCCAGGAGGCCCTAACAGAAAGAAAGAAAATTACATCAATAAAAATTTAAGTGGCAGAAATTTAAAAGCTGTTATTTAACTTAAGATTTACCTGGGTTGCCTTTAGGACCTTCAATACCAACTGGGCCTCTCGGTCCTGGAGAACCTTGAGGTCCAGATTTCCCTTCTTCACCTTTCGGTCCGGGGGGGCCTACGTCACCCTACAAAAAATTTCAATTTAATCTTACAATTATTTTTTAAAATAAAATTAATTTTTAATTAAAAATACTTACATGTTTTCCATCGGCACCTTGAGGACCTGGTAATCCTGGATTTCCAGGTTCTCCTTTTTGCCCCTGTAAACCTTCTGGGCCTGGTGGTCCAGTTGGTCCCTCTCCACCTTTCGTTCCTCTTGGACCTGGTTCTCCTGGCACTCCGGCAGGTCCCATAGGTCCTTTAAACAAACCTCAATGTGTATATCTGTTATGAGTTTTCAAGCTTTCAGTGAAATATATACAAAGTAACATACCTTTAGCACCTACATCTCCTATTTCGCCTTTCAAACCTGGTGGTCCCGGTAACCCTTGAGGTCCCGGAGCACCTGGAGGACCGGATACTCCAGGAGGGCCATCTTCGCCTTTTAAGCCTTGTCTACCTATTTCACCTGGAGGTCCTCGTTCTCCTGCTGGGCCGACTGGTCCTGGTTCCCCGCGGATACCTTGTGTTCCTGGTGAGCCCGCGGGTCCCTAAGTCGTTTTAACGTTTTAATTATTATAATTATAAATTTTAAACTGTCATTATATTTTTTATATGCAAGTGAGAAAGTAAATATACCATTTCTCCTTTTGATCCTTTAAAACCTTTTTCTCCGGGAGGACCCATATCCCCTTTATCTCCATCTTCGCCGGGTGGTCCAACTGGACCTGGAGGACCTGGTAGTCCTCTTAAACCTGGCAATCCATCTCGACCAGTAGCTCCAGCTGGTCCTGCCTCTCCCTATATGATTTCATAAATTAATTGCTTTGAAAAAATTTAAGAGTTTTGCCCTAATAATGTAATATTTCTCCACAATTCTTTTTTATGCTTCGTCACAAGAAATTAATTATTTTTGAATCAAGATTTATAATTGAATATTAACCAAAATATCCGGAGTAACCCTGAATAACTGAATGTTACCCAAAATAAGAATCGGCCAAATCGAAATTCATTTTAAAAATATTGTAGTTACTCTATCTCCTTTTGCTCCTGGAGGACCTATGGAACCAGGTAATCCTTGCCTCCCTTCAGGACCGGGGGGACCGTCTTTGCCCGGCTCTCCTTGTTGACCTTTATCTCCAATAGGACCTATCGGACCAGCAGGACCCATTTCTCCTTTTAATCCTGCCAGGCCCTTAACAAATAAAAACAAAATATTTGAATTTTAACAGGTATAGATCTTTATAAAGAAGAAAATAAATATTACAATACTTTAAATTTTTACCGGTAATCCAGGTAATCCTCTTTCTCCTGGGAAACCCGGCAATCCAGGTGGACCGGGCGGTCCAGGTTTGCCTTGCGGTCCCGCGGCTCCTGGTGGCCCTTCTTTTCCCATTTCACCCGGATCTCCTGGCTCTCCAGGTAATCCAGGATGACCTGAGAACCAGCATTTAATCATTTTAAAATAACCTGATCAATGTAGAAAAATTAATAAATAAGGATATTGATAAAGTATAAAAAAATACCTGGAGTTCCTGGTTCTCCTACTGGGCCTGGCTCTCCAGCTGAGCCTGGAGCACCTACAACACCGGGAGCTCCAGCCGGACCTTGGGTTCCGGGTTCACCTGGCGGTCCTCTTTCTCCTGGTGATCCTGGAGGGCCATCCTTTCCATTTAGCCCTGGTGAACCTTGTGGACCAGGAAAACCCCTTGGTCCGTCAGGGCCTTGGGGTCCTCTTTCTCCTTGTGTTCCTGGAGGACCGGGCTGACCAGTGTCACCTTTTGGACCTGGAGTTCCTTCGGCTCCTCTTCTACCTCTAGCACCGCGGAAACCCTTAAGATATTGGACAATTATGTATTGATATATCCATTGATTTTTTAATTAAGACATAATATTATAAATAATTTTATAATTTAACATTTACCCTTGGTCCTGTTTCCCCGCGCTCCCCAGGTTGACCTGAATTTCCCTAAAAAAAGATTTTCATAAGTTCATTTTTATTAAAATTCAGTTCTCTTTCACTAATTTCAAACTGTTCTTCTTGCTGTAATTTTTTGCCAAAAAACCCTGCATACATTCACTTCACTACTTACTCTATCATTCATCGAAAAATGGCTATTGGAAAAACCACTGGTCCTCGAGTAGAACTTAAACTCTAAGAGCTAGGATAAGAAGAAATAAGAAAATTAATGGAATTAGAATTTGGAATGAAATTTGCATTACCCGGTCGCCTTTTTCTCCCGACTGGCCAGTTCTACCCTCTGCGCCTTTATCTCCCTTTTCTCCCGGTGCCCCAGGATATCCTGCAAAACCTGGTGATCCTATTTTTCCTTTCTCTCCTGGTGGTCCTGGCGGTCCAGTTTCTCCTCTCGGTCCTTCGAAACCCTTAAATAAAATAAAATTGATGCAATCAATTTTAATTATTTCCAAAAATATTGTTTTTGTAATGCTGTGATTGTAAAGTAATTTTGGTTAAATTTCAAAATTATTTTCATTTTACTTTAATTACAGTCATTCTTTGTTAGTTACTAAAAAATTATAAAATATTACTATTTCAAAATTTTCTGTTTATTACCTTAGGGCCCTCAGGTCCTTCCAATCCTGCAGCTCCTGCTGGTCCAGGGACCCCGCGATCACCTTTAACTCCAATATCACCTTTTTCACCATCTCCACCTCTATCACCTTTTTCTCCTTTCTCCCCTGAACTTCCTCTTTTTCCTTCGTCACCTTTAATACCTCGAGCTCCGGGAAATCCAACGGGACCTAATTATTACATTATTTATATTCTAATTACTAATTAAAAATTTTTTAAACCATACTGGAATAAAATTATTTAAAATGAAGGGTTTTCGATTATGATATATATGTATACAGACCTTGTGGACCTACCGGTCCAATATCTCCTTTTGGACCGGGAGGACCTTGACTTCCGGGGTGTCCTGGAGCTCCTTCTGCTCCGGGTAATCCAGGTAATCCAGGTTTTCCCGGAGATCCCTGACATGAAAAATTTTTTATTCTGAATTTCTCCTTAATAATAATAGTAATAATAATAATCGTAATTAATTAAGATTTTTCCAGTCCCAAAATTACCGGTAATCCTGGAGGTCCCAATGGACCTTGTGGACCTGGTGGACCGACTCCTCCTGGAGGTCCAGGTTGTCCTGGATTGCCAGGCTGACCAGGTGGTCCTGTTGTTCCTTTAGCACCCGGAGGGCCTTCGCTTCCGGGAACCCCAGGTGATCCAGGTAAACCGGGAAACCCTCTAGGACCTGGAAATCCTCTTGGACCCTAAAAAATTCTACAATTTCTATAAATAGAAATTTAGGGTTGGCCTAACAGATATACACCGATATTAATCTTTTTCTCTAATTATATTCAAAGGCTAAATCTATAAAAGATAAAATAATTTAAAAACTAAATCATTAATTTACTTACGAGTTCCCCTGGTAAACCAGGCAATCCAGGGGGCCCATCATCTCCTTGCATTCCTTCATGTCCTGTCATGCCAGGTTGCCCAGGGGCCCCAGTAGCACCACGTTCTCCCTTTTCTCCAGGGAGACCTGAAATATTTTTAATATTTATATTTAAATAAAATTTAAGTTATATGATAATTAAAATAAACCTACAGTTTTTAATAAAGATCTATGCAATATTTTCAGTTTTACCTGGCAGACCTGGAAGCCCTTGTTCACCTTTTGCTCCAGGAGGTCCCGTCATTCCTCTCTCTCCATCTCTTCCTGGCCTTCCTCTTCTACCTTCTCTACCCGGTAAACCCATAATTCCTCTCAGCCCTCTCGGTCCCTAAAAACCGAGAAAAACGTTTGAAAATTTAAATTCTTGATTTTCTGATGAACTCTAAAAGAATATTTTGAATATTCCTTAATTACATAAAATGTTCATTTCTCAATAAATCTATAAGTTAAACATTATTTTTATTTAAATAATTGACGGGAAATTCATAATTTAAAAAATCTTGTTTTTAATTTTTATTCCTATTACTTACGGGCTCTCCTATTTCACCTGGCTCGCCCTTCAAACCTTCCGGTCCGGGTGGTCCTTGTGGTCCAGGAATGCCTGTTAATCCCATCGGGCCATCTACGCCCCTCATCGCCAACTAAAAATTACATTTTTCATTTAAATTATACTTTTTTAAAACGAAATACATTATAATTAAAGTATTATCGGAATTTAAGGTAAAACTCACCATATGTTGTGATAATAATTGCCGCAAATGCTCACCTTGGTTATCTGGACCTTTGTCATTTCCTTGTGCATTTAACTGCAAATTTAGATTTTTAGAATAATTTTTTTCTACGTGATGTTTAAATTAATGATATTTAAATCATCATTCAATATTTATTGTACTTACTGGAATCAAAAAGACATGACCTGGTGGACCAGTTATGCCCTGAGTACCAGCAATGCCGTCCCTTCCTCGTTCGCCTTTAGGTCCAGGAAGGCCGGGAATTCCAGGTACTCCAGGATAACCTCTTGGTCCTGGAGGACCCCTAATATAATTTCCTTCTACTGTAATTGGAGATTTAGATTGAAAAAAGGAGATCTCATTACCCAAAGTGCCTTCTGTCTGAAAAAGGACGATTTTTCTCATGAATTAAAAACTCTTAAGAGTTTGTTATGGATTTAATTTAGATTAGATAGCTTACATCATTTACGTAAGATGGTACTAGAGATGCAGATGAGGAAGTAACAGAATCTATTTCCAAGCGATTTACATTTTGACCATTCGTCTCTTCTTCATCTTCTGTTTCGTCGTAATCTTCTTCCTCGTCGAAGTCATCATAGATTCGATGTAAACCTACATTGTCTACAGAAGTATAATGGCTTTCTAAAGGTAAAAAATTCTTTTTTTTCTTTTTCAATTGTTTAGATTCTTTGACTTTTGAACTAGGTGTGGTGGCATTCAGTCTTTCATGTTTTGGTGAGACAGTTGTCATTATTTCTGATGTACTTTTTATTTTTGGCGGAGAGTACTTAAGTGGTTTGTCACATGGTGGATAATACTCTGTGCATATTTCGTAAGCGGCGTCTGGTGTTGATGAGATCATTAATACTTGTAAGTCACCCTAAAAGAAATTGATTATTTTTTAAAAGAAACAAAGTGCTGAAACATGTCTATGTAATTTAATTCTTCCTAAAATAAAATAAACATTTCAAGTTATTCAGAATGATTCGCATTTAATGTAAAAGAAAATTAAAACTATTGAAGTCACTTTCAAGTTCTTTTAATCAGATTTTTTAATAAATCTTCGAAATTATTCTATTCTCATACAATCATTACCTTAAAAAAACCTTCATCTAAAAGCTGTTGACCTATCAAAATTATTCCAGCGACACTGATTTTCGACGAAGGAGCTCTATTTAGAGCTTTAGTAACTTCTTTTTGGCAATCCAGGATTAAAGTTGCAGCATTACCCTTTATGCTAAAACCCAGTCGGTGCCATCTAAAAAATATATAATTAACATCTTTTTCTTACAATTTATTTTCAGATGCATCAGAATTCAATGACTTTTCACATACTTGCCATCGTTAATCCCAACCCCAAAACGAATTATGTTTTGCGTATCAGGCTTCCCTTCATGATCATGCAGGAACAATATTATGTCCTTTCCCAAAGATATTGCTAGCTGATCATCTCCGGCATCGCTGTATACCGTGAAAAGAGTAGAAACGCTCGTTTCTGTAAAAATTATAAGTCTTAGTAATTTTTCACAATTTAATTTATTTCAAGACAACATAATAAAACATAGATTTTCTATAAATTAGCATCTAATAATAACGAGATAAAAATAAATTTCATTCTATATATTTAATTTGTGTATAGTATATTCAAGATTATTAAAAAAAAGGCAATAGCCTTTTTAGCATTTTAGCATTTTAGATGAGATTTTCAACTGATGCCTCCATAACATCAATAGTAATAACAGAAAACAAGAATGTGGAGTTATAAAATAAGACAAAATAACAGACAATTATCGAGTACCGAAATTATCGTGAAATAAAAAATGCAATATATGGAATGTAACATTTCCTCTTCAAGTTTACTTAGATAGAGAGGTGATAGAAAGAATAAAAAAAAGTAACTAATTTTCTTTAGTTATAAATTAGTGTTCAGTCAGAATTTTGTGCCTTACATCAGCATTTTAAGTTCAAAAATCTAGGAAAATTTGAAGTGTTTACATTATCCTCCTACTTAGATAATCCTAATGATAACGTCATTAAATTTTATTGAATAAGAAATTATAAACATTAGTGCTGATGTAAGCGCCCTGCATGCGAATGTTTTCCATACTGATGTTACATAATCATTTAATTTACACCATACATAATTAAAATTTTTTACTCATATAAAAAATTTTTTATTCGATTTAATACCAATTTGTTTTAACTAATCTGATTACTAAATCGTATATATATAAAAAAATGTAGTGTTTAGAAATAAAGCAGAATAATTACTGGAACTAAATTAATGTAATATTCCTATCATCAGTATTAATTATAAATCCCATCAACATTTAAAATGCCTTAAACAAATTCTTTTTACCTGGATCTGGTCTAACAACGAGCAAAATGGAAAAGTCTGTCGGAAATCCATTCGGGAAAATCTGAATGGAATTGACAGTGAGCAAAGCTCTTTCACTGAGCCTGTAAGCGATGTCTTTACTTCGATTTCCAGGCCTAGACAGACATAAACCTTCGATCTGAGAGACACCAAGAGGTTCTTCTTGTGCTTTTGTTTCAAAGAGAAGATCTATAACTCCATCTAAAAAAATCATAGGAAGATCGATTATTTATATTAAAATCTTTAATAATAGCAAAAGTGAAATTAAAAAAAAGGCAAAAGCGAGGTTTTCCCAGGATCCTGCATCCATCTAAGAAGATGAAATGGAAACCCTCTTATCCTGGGCGTAGTAAGTTTCATCACCAACATTAACCTTTTACGTCCAAATTCCGAAGATAATCCTAGTCAATTAACGGCTAAAATTCAATAATTATTGAACTTTTTTCTGGGTCACTTGAACCCAAAGAGTTTTCGCAATTGATATGTCTTCGTCGACATTTATCAAAGTTTACCATATTATTTTTAGTAATGACACATGATGACATGTTGTTGCATTATACAACCAACAAATCGGTCAATTATAGAAATTGATACATCATTAATATGTGGCGGAATTGGAAAAATGTGACAATAATATCGTTAACGGCCACCACGTGGTCCTCCCAGGGATCACTGCCCGGGAATAATCTTCCCACCCGTCGCGCATCAATCTTTACGCAAACAATGAATGGAAACGTCTTTCATTGCTTTCCTTGCAGTCAATCACCTAAATGAACATATTTTTGTTTACCACATTAAAATCTGGTGTGCCGCTATTCCGTTTTCCACATCGGAAGTTATTCTCCTGCCGTTTTCGAAATAGATACATTGATCATAAACATCTAGGTTCCTTACAACTGAAACATTTTCTTAAATTAACGGAAACCACATCCATTGTATTCGTCAGCCGAAGCCCATGTAACACAGGTTCAGAATTTCAGAATTTTAAAAAAAATAATTATTTGATGTTAAATCATTTGAATGCTTCATAAGCATGCACATTAATTGATATACAAGTCAATTAATGAATAGAGAAATTGATTAAATCGGAACAGCCGAATTACGACATATAATGCCTTTAAAACTATATACTAATAATTAATTCTAAATATTTACTTCCACATATTTTAGTTTTTTTTATTTTTTCTAGAAACGAAAAATAAAAAAATCCCGAAGGTATATAATAGTAATTAGTTTATTCATTCCTGTCTATATATCGCGATTAAACAGCAATATTAAATGTTCCACCCGATATATTTTCCCTTCATTTAAATTTCGGCTGTAGCAAAAAAACATTCACCAATTTTACATTAAATCAAACGATAGGCATTTTATATTAGTGCAAAATTTACCACCTCTATCATGTAAAATAAGCGTGGGACTTTCCTACCATTTTTCGAATTAAAAAATTGAACAGATTAAAATTAATGAAAAACACAAATATGTACAACACATAATGAAAGCAGAAAATATTTTAATCATTTTATATTACCTAAGTTACTTAACTTTACACATTAATTCGTAAATATTATTATAACAATGAAAAGGAAAGAAAACTAGGATTAGTTTTTAACACTTCAGCTCTTGAAAGTCTTTAACAAGAGAATGTTCTTTAATTTTCATTTAAAGTATTTAAAATATTAATAAGTCATTTTTTAAAACGTCAAATATTTCTAATGCGATTTGTTTTGTATTGCTAATAGTTAAAGTAGTATTAAAACTGCAAATTCTGTTGTTTGGTAGCAGTGCTCCCGCAAATCAACCAAAATTCCGTTGGTATACTTAATGAATCTATAACTTTTGGTTAGTTGCAATTAACCTCAATTCTTTTTTTTATGGTTCCCAACCCAGGTAGTCCGCTGAGCCGGGAATGTATTAATAAAAAATTAATGTTCAATAATTTACAGAAGAATCTGGAAGATCAGCCTTTTGCACCAGAGGTTTTACAGCGAGTGACCCATCAGACTTCAAACACATTGTAAATTAGATAAGAAACAGTGTTCTAGGTTAACAGCAGTTCATAAATTTATTAAAGTTTAAAGTTTGAAAGAAGGGAAACAGAAGTTCAATTGCAGACGCTCACCTAACTAACTTCAATTATGAGAATTCGAACAAATATTGAATATTTTCTTAAAAATTCATTTGACTTCTCTTTCATGAAATATATAAAAAATGAGCAATTTATAGATTAATTATTATTAAGTTGTGCAACCTATATGGATAAATAAATAAAAAATATAAAACTTATAATACCCACTCTTTTTACCTTTTTAACATTGATGTGCTTAGCAATTATTTCACTTAATAACTGTCACATAAAGATTCATTATTTTTTAGAGCCATTACTTTATGCAAAAAGTCCTTTATTTATCGAAATAAAATTGTAGGAGGGTAATTTATCATTTATCTAAGAGTAATATATAATAAAAAGGTGTTTCTTAAAATAAATCTTTCTCAGTTGCAAATTTGGTTTATAGTTATTGGATTCCCTTCTCTGAATTAGAAAAAATGAATCATAGTGTGGTATTTATGTAATTATTTTCACCTTAAAAGTTTTTTATATAAAATTATGGTACATTAACTTTTCTTTTATGTTTAAATGAATTACTTATTTTGTTTTCTGCTTCGTTAATATCAATTTAATTTTCATGTATAAAATAAATTTTTAAAAACCATCATTTGAATGGAAACTAATGAATTAGAAATTTCTTATTTTCAGTAAAGAAAAAATTTGGTAATTATTGTCAGACAAAATAAGTTTATTATGAAGTGAGACTGGATTGGAAACTTTAAAAAAAATCACTTTTAAAATAAGTTTTAAAATCACTAAAATGCAAAGGCAATTTAAATTTTATATAATTGTTACTATAATGACATGTCAGTCTCTTGTAGATCAGACTATTGAATGTAATAAAATTTTTTTATTAAAAAAGTGAAATCAAATATTTATGGTTTTTAAAAATTTTTTTAATTGTTTTTAATTTTTGAAATGAAAGACTTGACCGAAAACTTTTTTACATTATAATTTCGAAATTCAAAGTATTTAGCTAGATTCAGGATGATATTGTGCATTATTTTTAATCGTATGTTTCTCTTTTGAAAAGTCACACAAAAGTAATAAATTCCAATATTTTCATAATAATGATCATGATTATCCCAAAATTAATAAATTACGATATAAATTATAAAATATTTTCAGGGATTCTTTGCCATAAATTTTATAAATTATTCAGCACGATTACTGTTTCAGTTTGGCAGGAAATGAACAAAAATTTAAGTATCTATTGAGACAACAAAACTTTAAAAATAAACCTTCGATTAGATTATAAATTCTTTATTTTTTAATTATTTCAGATGAAAGAAAAGTGAAAAAACAGTTTTTAATATATCAAGTTAAGAAAATTATTTTGTTTAATAAAAAAACTCATAGACATCATGCAAATCATGCAAAAAATGGACAACAATTCCCATTTTTAAAGTATCACTAAAACTAAGAACAAATATGATCTCACAAAATTAGTTAATGGGTGCATAATTAAAATTAGTTAAATATATAATAATTTTATAATAAATTTAACTTCCATACGAAATATTTATCAGAAATAATTCTGCTTACATATATTTAAGGCTTTTCGAAATACATTGAAAGCAGAATTGCATCAACAATTGCAAGGTAGCATCTCTCGAATTCTGATCATATTCATTCGCCTAAACTATTTGTTTTAATGATATCGGAAAAAGAAATCGAAAAAAAAATTCTTACCGGCATTTTCTGCAGCACATCATAAAACTTGCATAATGGAAACATTTGAAAGTCCACAATGCTATCGTCATACTTATAATATCCGTAATTTTTTCAATGTGAATATGAAAAAGGAAGCAACATTCGGAATGGGAGCTTGAAGAGTTAAAAGGAAGATAAAAAATCATTTTTTAAACGTGTAATTTTCAACGAAATACAATAAAAATTAACCAAGTTGCTAAGCATATTTATTGCAGAGTATTTTTTTCAAAAGAAAGAAAGGACGACATCGACGTCGTCGAAAAAAGCTAAAGGTTGTCCCCGGGGCAAAACCCAATTCGCTTAGAATGATATAATAAAATAATTGAGGTTATTGCTGACCAAGAGACCTATTGAAGTGGCTGCTAAAACGCACTTAGAAAGAAAAATATTCTCGAGGAACAGGTCCGAGGAGGTCATTTAGTGGATTATCACAGAGCGTCAGAAATACGCTTTATCAATTTCATTCAAATCGATTGGTGCCTCGAATCTAAGCAAGTTGAAAACTACATATTAGCAACGGAACGATCGCAAACAGGCAATTCCTTAATTTTCTCAGGTTTCCATTTAAAATGGCAAATTTGACGCTCGAACTTATTTGATGAATATTCCAGGATAATCTCTAAAGGCGCCGCCGGGATTGAAACTGATGTTAATTCTGCACGGATTCCCAGTTACATAATTCGCGCATTAAGCAATTAAGCAACTGTTTCCGTATATCGACGAAAATCTTTTAATTCAGAGCAAAAAAGCATGCGGGAGACGGGAGGGAAATTTCTTCCCAAGTTTCCCGAAAAATATTACAGGAAGCAATTAGGATTTCGAATTTGGATTAAAGATAATAAGAGATTATATAAACGTCTTCTCGGAGAAAAAGTCGATCAAACGGATTTTTAATTGCTTACCGTTACGTTTCATTTGTCGCGTGAAACAGTACAAGGAATTAAAAAAGCTGAATATCTTGTTTTTGGAGCGATCAAATTATTAAAACTCGAAAATCCATTCGCGTAATGCTAGCTCAAGTCCCACTCGCATAATGATTAATGTAAAAGTTCGTTTTGCGTGTATTCATGTTTTTATTTATTCAAAATGCAATAGGTCCGGAACGCTATAATGCCGAAAACTACTTTGGATCGTCGAAATTTTTGCAAAAATTGTCACCGACGGCGAAAAAAAAAAATGCAGGAATACGTTGGAAAGAAGATACTGTTAGAGATTTTGTTTTTTACCTAATTAAAAAAGGTTAAATGTGTATTATTGAACAGCCAAAGGAAAAAAAGGAAATGGAAATATTAATATTTATTTTGTTATGTATTTTGTATAACAAATATTTTGCACATTTGGAACTTCAACCGAATGTATCCTAATTAATCCGATGGCTTTTAGCCCTTAAAACTCGCGAGCTGACAGAAAAGGAAGTGGAGCGATGCATTCGTGCAAATCATTCATCACGAAATAAACAATTGCATTGTAAATTATTCGCATATTTTATCAGTCAAAATTCATGAACGTTTTATTATGAGCGAGAAGTTGCAAAAGAAAAAAAAATTTTGTTCGAACTCTTCGCTTGAAGTCAGCTAAGAAAAAAATGATCTTACCTGGCAAGGGTAACTCTGAGGTAGTTAATTGCATGAAACACAACACGATGACAATGGATGCCAACATAGTTTTCTTTAAAAATACTGATAAACGCCATTTTCCGACTCCTTTCATCTTGCAGCGTCATAGGAGTAATATCATTTGATTGTTTTAGTTTTGACCTAAATCAGATTGATCAAAAAGAAATTCAGGAGCGAAATTTTCTCTTTATCCCCGCACTTTCAATTATTTTTTTGAATTGTTCCACTTTTTTCTGCTTTTTTCAGGGAATAATTTTCACATTTTCTTTTTCCCTCTTATCACTCTTCGGCATCGACTCATTTCCGCCCGACGCGACCTAATGTAACGAAATAATCACGCCGGTTTGCGAAGGTTTCAAAATCAAGGATTTCCAACCCCGAATAATCAAGAATTTATGATTTGTTCTTTTTATATGTGAAAATTATTAATTACGATAAATTGAAAAATATTCAAATCTTAATTAAGGGGGTTAATTCCTCGATTTTTTTAACCTTCCGGCTCGGTAAAATTCACATTCTAGAAACTCTCGTCGATGGAGAAAGAAAACATCTAGACTGTAATTTGAATGTTTTAAAAATTTTGCGTAACAGAAATAACTACATTATTTTTTCTTTAGCATTATTTTAAAAATGATAAAATAACGAACATACTGATCGCAACTGTCAATTTTACATCGTACGTCATGATCTGTCCGCGCCGCAAACAAAAATAACCAATGCAATTGAATCTCATTTTTTGTCTTTTTTTAATTGGCTTGCTCTTATTGCCTGCGATAATTTGGAGTGCAGGGCTGCCACAATATTAGTCATTTCGCCTTAAAACCGTTTAAATTTTCACCGAAGAGAATCGGCCCCCTTTGTCGAAGATATTTTTCTTTTTTGGAAAAAGAAGTGAAAATTCGGAGGCAGAGAAAATTTTCATGAGATAATTGAGAATATTTTATAAAGAAAAGGATTTAAGTGCAAACGAAGATTTCCGAAGACATAATTCGCGAAAATCAGGTTAATCAGATTATTATTCATCGTTTCGACGACGCGGAAGCCGGAAATTAAGTTAAGACCAATTCTGAGAAAATTTTAAGTCCAATAATGCTTTTAAAATTTAAAGAAAACCGTTAAGAACTGTAACTTCTGTTAATAAAAATCGGAAATTATGAAATGTTTCACATTCATTTTTGTTAACTAATTAGATTGATTGCAAGAATTCTTGCTTGGTTCAATCCCAGCAATCGAATTTTAACGGAAAACTTTAAACTTTTTACGACGTTCGCAAAAAAAGCGTGAAAAAAACCTTTTCTGAAAATAGCTGGAATTTGATTTAAGTTCTTGATTTATACATTTCATTTATGATTTTTCACCAAGCCTTTCGGATGATGAAATATGAGAATAAGTTCTTAGTCATACCTATAAACTTTCAAGCTTTCGAAGGTTCCAAAAACATTTTAAACAAAGATTTTAAAGACAAATTAACGATGATTTAAATCTATTATTTACATGCAGAACGTATGCATTACTTTGGTTATGCAGTTAATTTAAATTTTAAAACATTTCATTTTGTGCCTTTTTGGGACACAAAATGAATCAAACTGATCAGTATTTCGGAACGGCTAATGAGCAGGCACTCTGAAAACAACAAATTAATTATAAATCTATAGCTGCATGGTATGCTAATTTTTAAGTCGAAATGTATGATAATTCGTATGCAGCTCAGTATTTTAATAGACGTCCATTTTTAAGATATCATGAAATTATTAAATAAATCGAAATAGTTCCTAAAAAAGTATACGCGAAAATATTTAAATTATCAATTTCGAACGATAGTTGACAGAAAAATTACTTTAAAAACTAAATATTATTTAATAAAAACTTAATTTTTTTATACTTTTTTGACTCAATCATTTCCTAATCACGCTGAAAAATTACATATTCATCATAATATTCAAGATAAATTTTTCTGTCTTGTTAAATAGTAATTAGTAAGAATTTATTATATATATATTTAAGATAAGAAGAATTTAAGAATTTATTCATACATATTTAAAATTCTTAAATTTCGACTTATATATTAGATTTTGATGAGAGATTGATTACATTTCATTTCCAGTTTTAAATATTGACCAAAAACTAAATTGCTTTTCAATGAAAATAAATTTTTTCCGAAAAATTAAAAAAAAAAAAGATTCATATGCGAACATATTTGTTATACATTTAAATTAATTGTAACATTAAAAAAAAAAAATTATATTTCATATCTGTATTTTCCCCATCTATTTTCTGAAATGAAAAACAATTAACATTAATATTTTCAAATATATTTTATGCCATGCTAGAGCAAATAATTTGGCACTGATGAAAAAGAGGAAATGTAATTGGGCAATTAATCAGTATAAATATAAAAATGGGCATTAAATTTGTTTTATCAATCAATTAGGTTAATTCAAAAGGTCTTGAAATTTAAATTGGCAGACAGAAATTGCGGAAGCATATTAATGGGAATTCTTAGATGATTAAAAATACATAAAATCGAAGGTTGATTGAAATTTAATTTGATTGAAAAATTTAGTTACTACAGGAAAGTGTGTCGATGTAAATAAATATCATTTTCATTTCGACCTCTATATTTATAATGATAAAAAATTGAATTGCGATATAATGTAATATAGATTAATTAATATAAATTATAGAAGAACTAATACAGATTTTCTGTAATAATTGTTTTTATTAAAATAAAATTTGACAAATAAAATATATATATATATAATACACTTAAAAATTATGTTCATTGAGTGTATTATATAAGTATAAAGTGTAAATATAAATATGTCTCTAAGTATATATATAAATATATCATAGTGTAAATATAATTTAAAATTCAAACTTAAAGTCTTGTTCTGTACATAAGGACTCTAATTCCTGTTAGAAGTTTTAGTATATATATAAAGAGAACTGTTATGATTCTGTGAATGAACATTTATTGCTGAATAAATAAGATAATGTGATAATCAGAATTTTATCAAAGCTCTAGATTTTATAGTACTGAAATAATAGTCCAATGAAATTCCAATGCAACTGCAACTGGAATCTAAGATCACAATAAATGCTATAAATCATAAAAATAAGCCAGGAAAAAGAATGAAAAGATTTATCAATATGCAGAAAGCATTATTTAGGCAAGATGAAAATGTCACATAAATATTATAATAAAAAGAAGCAGGAGAAAAGGAAGTGCATTTAATTTTATAAAAAGGAACTTACAATCATTTTTTTGCCGGTTTTTCAAGAAAATGAAATTTTTTTTACATGGAAAATTAGTCTCAGTTTTTTCCGAAATATTCAGTATTCCACTAAAAATATGTAATTTCAAAGAATAAATTACTATTTTGAAAGGTAAACTAGTTTCATGAGCTGATAATCTTATTATTAAAAATTTATTTGTATCTATATTCATATAGATTGGATTAGTGATGTGGTAAAATTGTAAGTAAAATTACAATGATTTACGTTTTTTTAAGATTTTCAGAACTGTTTTCCTATTAAAATTAAAATGCAACAATATCGTGCATTGCAATAACCAAAATATTAAGCAATTGACGGCAAAATTAAAGCGAAAATCCATTAATGTCGCACATCAATTATGCAGAGCAATCAAATCTGCCTTCAGTTAAACATCCATGAAGAATGTATGATCACTTTCACAGACCATATAAATAGACATTTCGTAAGTGACAGAATAGAGCAAGTACAGATTATTGTCAATTTTTATTGCTGACGACGACCTCAAGTTTAGAGCTGCGTTTCAATGGCCGGTGACCGACTCCTTCGATATCATCAGCAAGGCCAAACATTTGACCCCTGCTCTTATATGATTTGTCTTTATATTAACTGTCAAATTTTTGTCTCATCTATTTCATTTGTTATTTAAACAGTATTATCTATTAAGCAATGAGTCTAGCTTCTGAATGACATTAGAACAAAAAAGGTAATATATAGCAAATTTGAAAATCTTGTTATTTTGGTATAAAATTTATTGAATCGCGAAAATATGCTTCCCAAATAATTTTAACACCAAAAATTTTTCATAAAACTTTATATATATTCCGCAAATCGTAGCTCGTATAATTCTCTCATTTTTAGATTACTAGAAGTAATAATTTTTCAAAGATACGAAGTATATAGCTTCCAATTATACTGAAATTAAATATTCAGAATTACATCAAATTCAATTTGGCAAGTCCATTTGCAAAAAAATAGTTTTATACTTTCCTGAAAAGTTATATAATGATATTTTATATATGCTTTCTTATATTTATATTATATATAATTCCTTAAATATTTTTGAAAGTAATTTAAAATTAGAGAATCTTAACTTTAATGTCTTTAGAGTTTTTAAGTATTGCGAATTTTTTTTCAAATTATTAAATAGGATTAATACAACTTTTTTTTTTTATCAACTTTTGGTCTTTAAAACAAGTCTTGAATTTTTGAAATTAACGGTTTTTTATAATAAATTATGAAATAAAAAAAAGATGATGGGCTTTGTCTTAATTCCTTCTTGTATATTCTGATTTGTTTTCTACCTACAGAAAATATTTAATATAAAGAAGGCTTGTCTTTCCTGTCATTTAGCTTGTTTCATAAGATAATATATGATCTAATAAATAATTTGTTCTCAAATAACGGGAAAAAAACTTGAATTTTTTTTTAAGGAAAAATACTTACCTTAAATATCGCCATTTAAATGAATTGAGTAGAATTTAGAAAAATTTTTAGACTTTATTTCTAACTGTCAATGTCCACTTTCACCCTAACATTCTTCAGACCACAGAAATTGATGAAAAGAAATAATTGCTATATTCAACTTTACATTGACTAAAATAATATTCAGTAAATGTATTTTGAATTAACAGGAATTTTTTTAACAAAAAAGATTAATTTATGTATCATTATTTTATAAAATATTCTAAATTAAATTTTATATTATAGATAACTATATTTTATAAAATATGCATATTTTAAATTAATAAATTACAACTTTTTAACTCATTTATTTACTTCAAAAACATACAGAAAAATAAATAAAATAAACATAGCAAATTGAATAATATTTACTCAAAAGCTGTAATGCAATAGAAGATGGATAACAAATGACAAAACAATAAATATAATTTCACAGAAAGATTCACGGACTGCCGCTCAAGAAAAACTTTTAATAACATTTGACTATTTTATTTTTAAATAAAATTTACAAACTTAAAATTAGAGGGATGCAATTTGGTATTTAATAATTTAATTAATCTTACATTTATTCAATAACTTAATTTTTACATTAATCACCGGGAGGAAACCGATGATAAAATTTGAACATACCCTGACTGAAATTAAGCAATTCCAAGTCGATTCACTCTTTTTTTTCATATTTTCATAAAAATTTATTTCAGCGTTTCCTGCCCCATCTTAGGGGTTGACCCATGGGTCTTGTGGAACCCCTTGTTTCGGCCGACACAATATCCATTCCAGATGACATGGACATCTTCATAGTTCCCCTAGATGGATTCTTATGTATGCTGTTAACTCTCATCCCGAAATTACCGAAAGGCCTCCACCTCGACAGAACTGACAGGGCTCTTTTGCTAATCACTTTGGAACCACCTATGGACAAAGGCAAGTAAAAAATTTCACAAAAAAATATTTCTCCAAAATATTTCCAGTTTGTGTGTGAGCTCGAGGCATATAAGGTACAAATGGTTAGTGGATCGGAGCAATTTTTATTTATTTTAGACTCGGTTGTTATACACATATTACACGTTTCACATACGCAAAGTCTCGTGATTTTTAATGTTTCATGATTTCATATTAATTAATCATGGTCAACAAAATTGTCATACGAGGAATATGTACCTTTAGAAAATATAAGGGAAACGGCATATTTATGATTTTTTAATTAACAATATTTTATAAAATTTGACACAATCAATTACCATGTTGATTACCATCAACCACAATTAATTACCATTAATCTAAAATAGAAAAAATTATTCTACTCTATGAGGAAAAAAAAACTGAAACAGATAAAGATCTGCCGAATTCGATTTCAACGGGATCTTACGGAAGAAATGTAATTAAACATTTTGAAAAAGGAGATTTCAAAGTACAAACTCAGACATATTAAAAGTATAATTTAGGTTTCACTATTAAATATATATTTGAATGACCTCAGAAAAAGCAAAAATAAATTAATCGAACGGTTATTAATTCTAAATTTATAATTATTCTGAATTTATATTTTCGTAGCAATCGAAATAAAAATATATGTGCGTAACAATAAATTTTTTTCACCACAAAAAATTATTATTTTTTTCTTTATCAAGAATGCTCTTTAAATGGAGAAAATCACATAAATTACTTCGATTAGTGCAGAAATTATTTCGACTGCTTAATAAAAGCATCGGCGATCTTCTATATACTCCGTGAAACCTATTCAAATAGAAAAAGTGTAAGGCTCAGTTTTACTATCAATTAAGTGAATAATGCTGTTATTATCAAATGACAGACATAAAAAACATCTTCCAATAAGAGAAAAAAAAATCTGACTAATTGATAATAGAGTAATTTTTAACTCATGTAAAGCTTCATCACATGTTCGTAAATAAGATTTCGGCGTCTCATAATTATTGCATCATTATTAAAAGACCAGATCAGAGCAGTGAAGCATATATGAGGATTTTTATTATCACTTTAATCATAATTCTTAGTCAATTGTTGGGCGCAGAAAACTTTTTCCGAACCGGCATAATTAGATTCTAACATAGAGGGATACGGCATTTATTATCGGCACGGCAAGGGATACACTGTCAAGAACTGTTTATAGGGAACTAGCAGATCTGAAGTGACAATAGGCGGAAATCCCGGGAAAGTCTCGACGAGCTTTTCAAATAATCACTTTACGACTTCAATGAGGAGCTGTACTAGGTTGGCCTCTGATCCTCAAATTATCTAAGAGCTTTTAATTTTTTTAATCAATTGGTTGACAGAAACTTTTTCGTCAATCAATTCAGAAGTAAAATCTATCGAAAAATGTGCTGAAAAAAAAAATATAGCTTTTCTTTAAACGAATATTCTAGCTTTACTCGTTTATTATGTGTCTGACTTACTCGATTCATGTTCCAGATTCAATCGGTTTGCGATATCGTACAGGCCTCTCACATCATCGAGGGATAGAAATAAGTGTTCGGGAATTTTTCCATGGCGACAATAGTCGGATGTGTAAGTGGGATCTGAAGCATATTCATCGTTGCTCGTTTTCCTTGCCGCAGCGGTCAAGACCAGCATGATGTTTCCCAGCAGGAATACAATCCACTGCATTGTAGCTGTTGAGGTACAAAAAAAAAAATTAATAATACGGTCTGTCGCAGACGGAAAGATTACAAATTTTTTAGTTAAACAAGTGTAATAATATAAACATGAACTAACACGAAAGTTACACTTTGAATCGAAATTTTTTTCATGAATTTAGAATTGTCTCTTTAGTCAGTCGTTAATATTATGCTGTTATAAAATTCTTTTCATTTTTTACTAGTTAAAATGCAAAAACTTCATTACTTTGGACACGTTTCTCTTTGAATGTAAAAAGGCAGAATAAATTAACAGCAAATTTCCGTAAATCGCTATTTCATTAAATTGTATTTTATATTTTTTACTGACATGTTAAGCAACATCGAGTGGAAAGTAATTATTTTTCCATATTCATGCTTTTATCAGATCAGATTATTACAAAGTTTTAAAAGGCCTTTATGAAATCAAAATGTGCGTAATCCGGAAATGAAGAAAAATGGGAGCATGGCAGAAGCGATTTCCTCTCGCAAAATCCAATTCGTTAGAACGGGGAAATGAACTGGGAGATAAAATTTATGAGGCCTCTTTTATGTAGCGATTGAACATTTTCTTACCTCGGTATTATTGTACCGATTGATATGAAAGATCCATAAAAAAGGGATTAAATACTATTTATTTCATATTTCCTTTTGCCTCCATTCATTTCCCGAATTCTTTGCTTTGCCAATGTCATCTTGGTGTCTGGCCGACTTACGAATTTCTTTTAAATTTTAAAAGCCAAAAAAAATCTAATTTGACCCAACTTCATCAAGCATTAGTTGTTTTGCATGGATTGCACATTATCAAGCTTCGGCAGCATTGCTCGAAATTTATTTGTGCGATGTATCTGTTACGATGCACATATGCAGCACACGTCTGAATGCGTGAAATTTAATATTTTGCATGTGTAACTGAATTACGCCAAATGCGTTCCGACTTGTTCGGTAAAAGATAATATAACCATACAGCGAATGGCCCTGGAAATTTTTATTTTTCCGTACTTGAATATTTAAACTCTATTAATTTTAACGAAGACGGAATATTACGCGGAGCAATTCTA
Source organism: Ricinus marginatus (assembly GCA_028565995.1). Taxonomy (NCBI): domain Eukaryota; kingdom Metazoa; phylum Arthropoda; class Insecta; order Psocodea; family Ricinidae; genus Ricinus; species Ricinus marginatus. The sequence goes on from JAOWBB010007245.1 coordinate 220,430, forward strand.
TGAAGTTTCCGAATTTTAAATATCCACCATCCATTCGCTTCATTGTCACATAAGAGTCGAAAGCAAAAGGAATTAAAAAATTAACCTAATAATTTGAGAGAATTCGATTCGTTAAAACTAGATCGAACATTCTGTGCCACGGCAATCGAAAAGCGAAGTAGCCAAGGACTTTATATTATTGCGACGATATCGGGCAATTTTAATAAGGCCAAAACCGAAAAAGGTCGCTTAAATTGCTATCGTACTCCAAAACATGGACCGAACTGCTGTTAATATTCTGGAAGAATAATCCCAATTTCGATTTTTCCGTAAAGTTGTTCCTGATTTGTTTCTCTTCTCCATATAAATGTTTTCCGAAAGGAAAAAATCTTTGATTCACTTTTTAACAAGGATGAAGTATTTAATGAGGAAGATCAAAATGAGATGAATGTGAAACTGATTTCTGTTAATGGAGTTGGCGCCAGAAAGGACAGATTTGAAAATATCCGAATATGTTTCAAGAACTGTTAATTGCAGTAAATTTTGTTCATAATCATGCAGGGAAAATTAAGAAGATCTATTTGTTCCTTAAATTTCAGGGTATGTCATGTTGCAATATCTTGTGAGGTCCTAAAGCCTACAGCTTCGAGCTCTTGAAATTCTTCCAGTTGCCTGGATGATATTTCATTGATGTAAATGATGGGATTCGACTTAATCAGAAGTTGCGTTTTCCTTTAATCCTTTATTGGCCTAAACCCTGAGTCCCAGTCCAATAAGGAGGTTAATTGGTACCCGAGACTAGGGAATTAGTTCTGAGAGTTGTTACGCAAATTATAAACTTACCATAGGAACAATATGAAATTATTATTTTCTTGTGTATTTGGGACTATCGACGATAAAAATCGTCTTTTTCTATGTACAGAATTTGCTTTTTTTTAATTATACTCTGCTCTCAATAATTTACAGGCTCGATTTATAATGAAAATTTTTTTTCCAATTTCGAAGACAAATTTTTGTTCTTCGCTGTTTCCTTCGTCAGGAAATCTTCCATCTTTAGCTTTATGAATAAAATATAAGTTTTAGGTTAATTTAAATGTTTATATAGCCACAAATCATAGTCATAAATGAATCTATTCAGAGACGAAGTAATTATATTCCAAATAAGCATCTATTGGAATAAGACAAAAAACTAATCGGCAACAAGCCCATTCAACCAATATGTATGAAATACATTTCTGAAGAGATGAAAAAATTTTTTCTAAACAATTTCTCTGAAAGGCCTAAAATTTGATTTTTTCGATATAAGTATTGCTTACCTTTGTAATATACTTTGCAGATGAAGATAGGTAAGAAAGTTCAGGGAAACCGAATGCGACAGTGAGGAATTTTGTGAGAAGTTTGAAATTTTCCTCGACCATTCGATAAAACAAGAGGGAAATATTTTGCTGAAAATGGGTATTCTCCGAACTTCAAATGATAATACGTGTCTCAAGGAGAAACGCGAATTTGTCTAGATAAACTAGATAAAAAATAAAACAAACCAAAAAGAAAAGAGGCGAGAAAAGAATTTTTGAAAACATCGTTTTCTATGTAAGAAAAACGAAATAATTCATATTATGACGAGACAATAATAAGGGAAGGAAAACGTGATATTTCTAACAAGTTTTTTTGAAACACAATGCCAACGAGAGCGAAAAAAATTTGTCTATAATAAAAAAAAATGTCATGCTTAAATCTTTAATAATTCACTAAATGAAACTTTAGGTTGAAACGATTATATCTGAGAATTTCGATATGAATGGAAAATGTGAAGTACAATTTCATAGAAATTAATTATGTAGTTTTTATATTAAAATATTTATATATTATAAATAATATGTGAATAAAATATCACTTGAGTAATTATATCTTATATTAATATTCAGTTCTGATTTTTAGTCATAACTGAAGAAAAAATTTTTATTTGAAAATCACATTTAAAAAATAAAATATATGAAAAAGATAAATATATAAAAAATACTTATTGATACCTGATACAATAGATAATATTAATGTCCAAATTCAAATTTATCTGATTGAAATTCAATAATATTTTTAAATCCATTCTGAAAAAAATTTTTTTAAAAACAAGGGTTCAAATAATTTAGCTAAATGTAAAGTAAATTTTATAATTTTCACCTAATCGATATGTCTCATTATTAGACTTAAAATTTTTTTACTCCATTTAAACTTTTTTCTCTCATCATGAGCTTAAATTAAATATTCAAAATAATCTTCTCACATAAATATTAAAATTCTAATAAAGAAATAATTATACGCTTATGTATCTTTCTCTGTAACATAAAATAAGATTAAATATAATCAGAATATTAACAAATTATTTGAACTGGCTGGTTGAATCCACAAAATTAAAAAAATTTGTCTGACTCATCATTTAACTTATTTACTGGAATCATATAGCTTTATTTTGCCAGTAGTTTTATGAATATGATAATAATGAATTGTTGGAGTTCGACTCGGTACATAGATATTAAATAGCCACATAATAAACGGGATATTCATTGAGTTAATTGTAACAAACTCCTTATAATAATTAGCAATTAATTATATGGGCCTTACTTTAATGAAATAATAGCGACTTGTGAAAAATCTGCTTCGCATTCATACTAGCTCTTAATGTTTTTTGCCTCCTTAGTACACGACTAACTAGAAATTCATTTTTATTGGCTTTCAAAATAGTTAAAATTAATTTCTCACTCCGACTCTTAATTAAAAATTTTTCCTCTGAATCGAAAAGATAGAAATAAATAAGCTTCATTGAAATGACGGCAATCTTCGGGATTGTTCACTATTCAAGCACAATTCAACTACTGTTGCATTTGCAAAAGTTTAATACATTAAATGGGTTGTTTTAAACAAAACAACTGCATGATTCTTTTATTCTGTCGCAGATTTTTCGTAAAAATACATGTTGATTTCTATAAACATTTATATCATAGAAAATAAGTAAGACTTCATTCGTATGTCACTGAATTTTCATACGAACCACATACACGCACACACACATACACGACACTTATATATACATACTATATTTCAGTAATATATGTCATGATTCCATCGTTATTTCATTTTTATGTTCCGTTTTTATGTTGGTTTTCATAGGCCAATTTAAATAAAAATGAGCGAGAATTGAAATTTATAACGATTGAACCAAAAAGATATTGCATAAAAATAAATAATATTTAAAACATATTTTTTTGATGTAACATTTTACATGTGTATTAAGAAAATGGATTGTTTTTATATTAATAAATCTTAAAGAATATTTACTAAATTATTCTAATTTTACAATTATAAAATTTGCCTACAAGTTTTAATCATAATAAATTTATATATTGAAAAATATTTTTTTTATATTGATTATAAAAAATTCAGTTTATTCAAAAACAAAAATTCCCTTCATACGTAATAATTTCTTATTATGAGTTCTCTGAAAGGATTATCTAAGGCATAATCATATAACAATATGATTTCTTTTTATAGAGATATCCTCTCAGGGAGATCTCTCCTTTGTTATAAAGCAGAACTCTCTGAGAGAGAAGAATTCTATTGTAAATAATAGAATCTCTCTATGAAGATGTTCTCTTCTCAGATTATTTCTAATTCTTAAATATTCTATATTCAAAAATAATTCAACATATAAACTTAAATTTTAAGTCTGAGCCTCAAATTAATTTAACAACAAACAATATGAATAGCGTTTTGATTTTTTATTTAAAAATAATATACAAAAAAGTTGACGTTTATTTTGATACCTATTTTGTAATAAAACTAATAAAAATATCCCAAAATTCTTGATTTTTCTGGTAGTATTGTTGATTTAATTTCTTGAGTTAACATTTTTATATTTCAATCAGCTTATTAAATATTATCTTTGTGGTTGAAATTTTGGGAAATGCCTTTCTCAAAAATTTTCCATCTAAAGTCTGAGTAAATATTTTCTGATTTCGAGAATTATAAAATTCAAAAAAAAAATCGATGCCTTTCTCAGTTCAAAATTAAATATAATGGAATAAATCTTACCTTAAATTGATTGAAAATAGTCGAAAATGAAATATATTTGTTGCCTTAAGTTGCCCTGACGGAAGTTTTCCCCGCAATGCTCGTACCTGGCCGCGATAATGGAAATCTGAAGAAGGCAACTACTTGAATTATTTAACCAAACTAAAGTAAGAGTGGATTGTGCGAGTGTTAAGAAGTTGTTTTTCCCACCTGTTGGCATTTCGCCCCTCCATGCAATGTTCAACCCCCGCTTACTTCTCCTTTTTCCTTCGCAGCTCTATCACAGGGGGTGACCGATATTTTACGTTAAATCAAATAATTATTTTCTTCTTTCATTTCTTCAGCTTATGGCCTAATTTATTTTTTCATTTAAATTTTATCTAGGAAGTAAAGAGCTTTTAAATTTTATTTTTCACTTTTGGAAGAAAGCGAGAGCTTTGCCAATATTCTTACCCCAAACGAATACCTAATTTTTTACATTCTGTGCAACCTCAATTTACTCTGCTGTTGTATGGATAATTTTTAAAACAGTTAATAATCCAGTTTCGCATGTGCACAGAATTATAAAATTTGCCATTCATTCCTGCTTTTGTGTATATGAATGGATTTGATCAAATGCAAGGAATTATAGAGATTACGTGGAAGAACCTGAAATAATAAAATTAAAAAAATAATCGATCATTATGTTCTAATAAATTTCTTTTATTTCAGGAGCTAAATCTGAACCACAACAAAATTAATAATGTGAAATTGTTTATTAAAACGTTGGCAACTTATTATAGCCAAGCACAGAAGGAAATAACGAGTAACAGAAATGAAAAAGAAATGATAATAATGATGCGATACTTTTGTAAAAATAAATATATTCATATGGTAACAGGCGATCCATACAAATTATCTTGCAGAATATCAAAATAATAACTCAACACAGTCATGTATCACATATAAAATAACCGGAATGAATTTGAAAAGGTAGGAGATTTTAAGTCAATCAATATAATTATTCATTTTTTTAATAACCAATATTTAATAAAAAATATCAGTTGCAGCAAAATTCCTTTAGCTAAACTTAATCATATGATAAAAAATGATTCTGTATCAGAAAAACAACAGTATCTGATAGTAAAATCAATCAATAACTCGATCGTTTATGTTTTATAAAGAACATTTATTGTACAATGAAAAACTATTAAAATGGAAAGAAAACCACTTTTTATATATACATATTCACACATAAAAAGATCAATTTTTTATATTTATTTTCTAAAAATGAAAATTGTAAAGAAACAAAATGAAGAAAAAATCCAATAAAGTGAAGCCGAAAATTGTTTAATATTTTTTATCATATGATTAAAGAAAAAGCAAAAGTAATAATTGTCTCATTTATTTATATTTGTTTCTGATGAAAGCGAAAAAGAAAATGACTCGTAGTTGCAAAACAATTTTATAAGAACCAATTTAAATATCTTATTATGTAATTCCTATTGACATTCATCTTTTGTATTACAATAATTGTTTATAATTTATATAATATTTTATTATATTTA
>JAOWBB010007246.1:0-115651 GCA_028565995.1 Ricinus marginatus
ATAGTCAATGAAAAATATTTTTTTCATTAAACTTGACATCTGTTTATTGAAATGACAGAAGTGAAAGGAAAGCAAAATGGTCGAAAAAATTAATTTTTTTAAATGTACAATTATTTATTTTTTTGATTTAATAATTTTGTTTAATTTCTACACTAATAGTTTCACCACTTTAGAAAAATTTTCAATGCTAAATATGATATGAAGGGAATGGAATATTAAAAATGCTTTTTTTTAAAATGTTCTTCATTTAGAAAAGAGTTTCCCAATTTTAAAAAGTATTTAAGATTTTGCCTATTAATTTTGGTACTTATTACGTACAAAATTTTTGCTCTCATATGTGTTTTAATGTTCGCATTAATAAATTTTTTATATTTATTCATAGAATTTATTTATAAAGACAAATTTATTTGAATTCATAGTCAACGTGACCTAAAAAAAATAAATGTTTTAACCTTACTTAAAGCTCGAGTTATGCTTTGTGATTTCGCAATTGTCGAGCTTTTATCGAAAAACTTCTGAGCTTTCTTGAAAAGAAAAAAGGTCCAATCGTTTGGCATTTGCATCCGCTTCGGATTTTTTTTTCTGGTATGTCAAATTAATGCGACAATTTTTTTCTGGATTTAATTGAAAACAGCGTCGAGTGCTTCCATTCCTCAGGTAACGATTACGAACACATTCTGAAAGGTAGATTCTTCTGGCATCGGAAGAAAACAAAATAAAAATTTCTCCTTAAAAGTTTTTCCACTTCTGAGCGGAAAACCCGAGCTTTCAGATGAAATTCAATGCTTTTTGGAAAAGGATTGGAATTTCGGGCATATCAAGCAATTCCAATCAATCTTATGTGCTGCCTTCGTATGAGGAAATCAGACTGTCCTGACGAAAACCGGAAACCTTCAGAACCTTCAGCTTTGATCTAAAGACTTGTTAGATCTATATTATACGTTGTTCAAAAAATTGAGAAAGTTATAAGGCTGTTATGCTTTCCTTTCAAAAATGTAAAAATTTATGAAATAATAATAAAAAACTTTTTTCAGTCTCTAATTTCATTTAGATTTACAAACCATAGAACGTAAGTTTAAATTAATTTCAATAGTATCATATATATATTAATTATCATATGCAGAATTAGAAAATAAAAGAAATTGTGACTTGAAAGAATGAATGTGCTATCTTTTTTTTTTTAGTGTTCATGATTTTTGACTAGTACAATCTGATTGAGCGAAATATTTTTATATTAGTTTACTCAGAAATTGAGGTACAAGAAACAACTAAATTGTAATATTTATTGCAAGCACTAAAGAGTAAAATTCCATTAGTAGCCTTTATCTTTGCCCAAGAACAATACTAGCGCTCATTTTTCAATACAATAGTAGAAATATCTTTCTTTTTTCCATCCTATGAAAAAAAACTTGTTCAAACTCATTGTAAAGGAATATTTATTCAAAACGAATCCAATTCTCTCGGTATTAAAGGGAGCCAAGTTCCATAGAACCAGATATTTTATTGTTAAAAACTTTGATACAATCGTAATCAATACGCATGAAAAACTTCTTCACCATTTATGTCTTTCTTCCAATGATTTCCAGCAAACTCACATTCGAAACCTGGAAGGAGGAACCACTGATTCTTTCCTTGAGAGAAGAAAGAAATTCTAAATTAAACGTGACAACTCCAACTTTTTACTCAGTTTTTCACAATTCTTCAGTATTGTTCTGAGGTAGTGCTTTCGAGTCTTCATCCATATGTTGAAGAACTTTTAAATTTTTTCTTTTTTCACTTCTTTTATAGTTTTAACATACATTTCTATAACATATCAAAACAATGGATAAAATAACTTAAAATACCATCATGAAGTTGTTGTGATTTTCATTCATCAAAAATTTTATAGATCTCGTAGAATTTTCATTAACTGGATAAAAATTAATTTTTGAAACAGTGTTTGAATAAAGTTCAATTTATCCTTTTCAAACGAGTAGGATTAATGCCGTGACCATCATAGTTCATGTTAGCATTTTAAGATTCTAAACGAAAGAAAGTGAAATCAGACTTTTGTGGGTACTGATCAAAGCCTCGAATCAGTTAATACTTTGTTTTTGTCTAAAAAAAAAATTAAAGTTTCTCAGAGAAAGAAAACCGAAACAATTTTTTTATGTGTAGAATAATGTAAGAAGACCTGATAAAATATCAGAAAAAATATTTCGCAAATGTCATTTTAATTATAAGCTATTTCTTAGCTTGAATTTTAAGTGTCTCATTTAGTATTTATTTTTTTCACTTTAAAACCATAAGAGAATTTAGGGAAGGCTTTTTTAATACTGACAAATGGATCCTTTATAAAGTCAGTTATCTTAATTTTGTTATATTTTAAACATGCTTTTCATGATGAAGTTATTGTCAGTAGCAAGTACATTTTAAAATTTAAAAATGCTGAATTTTAGATTTACATTTTATATAAAATTTTGTTTTAGATTCACTACTTCAAGTTGAATTAAAGCTAAAAAGTGAAAATTAATAATGAATAAACCGCAGTATAAAAAATTCCATACTTTTAGCAGTTGACATTTCAAAGCTCTAAGGAACTTGCATTTATGTAAGTTGATTCAAAGCTCAAGTTCTAATAACTTATCCTCTTTTCTCATTACAAAACGCTTTTATTAAAATCTGGAAGTTGATAGCATTCGGAAAAGTATAATAAATGAGTTCTGCGACTGGAATGTCAGTATTTCCTTCTAAAAGTTATAATTTAACGCCTTAAATACTTCTAAATGAATTCTCACTTTCTACTTTTATTTAAGGAGAATAATGCACAAAATACTTAATTGGCAAGTTTGCGTAGAACTATGTTAATTGTAGCATATAGTAAAATTTCCAAAAACAGTAAAAAAAGATGATACATGATTATTAATTGAAGGAGATAAATTTTAATTTATAAATGTTTCATTTATATTAATAACCGGAATGTATTATTTTAACTTAAAATAATTATATAACTCGCAGTGTCTACTGAAGCTCTTCAGCTCAACGCTGAGTTAATTACTTGAAATACCAAACGTTCACGACTTCCTCCTGGAGAAAAATTCACTTAGCCAGGTAGCTCACTCTGGGATATTGAAGCCAAGATAAATGTACGAAAGGCAAAAAAATAGGCACATCAATCAATCCAAATACAAAATTCCGTGCGAGCATACTATTTGTATTTCAAACAGCATCACATTCTTTGCAAGCCGTGTTTGGAATTTTAATGCTTCATTTTAAAGTTTTCTCGTCGCTTTTTTTTAAAAATAAATAAAATACAAATAGAAGGGAAAATATCGTTAATTCCATTACGTTGCTGACCTTATTGGTGTATATTTTTAAAGAGAAAACGGAATTTATCCAAGGTAAATTTTTTTAAATGGACTTAATATTTATGGTAGAAGAGATTTTTTTTTTAAATTTAAGTATGGAAATAGTATGAGTTACGGTTTCAAAAACTACTTTCATGACGGAATAGAAAAAATACATTGTTTTACGGTTTAAAATAGATTTTATTAATTTACTTTTATAAAAAAAAACTGGACAAATGTTGTGTGGAATATGAAATGTCGATCGAGCTTTACTCCAGGAAGACTTTAAAAAATATTTCTTGGCTCGATTTTCCATCTTCTAAATATATCAAAAACATTAAGTTGGAAAACGTGTTTGAGTTGGAAAAATACAAACCGGTTTGGAATTAAACGGATAAGCCCAATCTTCCTTAGTCGATGTAACTGCTTTCCCAATCCATTTTCCTTTCAGAGCATGGTAATGCAGATTAAATTGAATGATATAAATAAAATCAGTCGCTTTTCATTTTCTGAATCGGAAAAATCAAAACCATTGTTTTTGTTAATACATTGAGAAATTAGTGGAAGAGCTTAATTATGTGCTGTGTCATTTTTCAACATTCACTTTCATTCTCCTTTCCCTTTTCTTTTTTTCCCGTTTAAAATCTCGTTTAAAAATCAGCACAAAGCCCTCCTGCTTTTTTCTCCCATCGCAATCCCAATCCTTGGAAAATTCATTCATATAAAGTGTTAATTAAAATTAAAAGAAAATTGTAATGAATATCGCAATATTATCACATATTTATGCGTTTAAATTTTAAGTATAATATTTCGATATATACCTAACTGGAATAATATTTATACTTCTACTTATTCCTCGTGATTGATTTTTAAAGGTAAAAAATCTTATTGTCAATAATTTACTAATTTCTTTGAACATCTATTCTTGTTAAATAAAAAAAACGTTATTTTGGATATATTTTTTACTTTATAAAAGTTATGTTTTAAATATTCAAAGCATAACTTAACTTTAAATTATGTTAAAAAATTCTTTTCAATTCTTATGAAAATCATTTCATAATCATTACAAGTTTTTACTTTACTGTCAAATGAAATTAAATCTAAATTATATATGATTGCTGGGTCTAGAAGCAAAATAATAGTGCCAAATTAGTAACAAATTGAATTAGTTGATGAAATAAGAGAAAAAATTCCCAAGTTTTTAACAAAATCAAATAATTTATCTGTGGAAAAATTCTCTTTCAAACTACAAGATATCAAAAAATTAATCTCATTAAATGTTTTATATAAAAAATAATTTTTTTAGAAAACCAAACAAAATCCATCATAAAAACTGTACTCGATAGCCCATAGTTCTAAAATTTTTTAACTTCCAGCAGATCGTAATTGTAAATCCAATATTCACTATTTCAAGGAACCACTTTTTTAGCTTCATTTTAGCTTTCATTTTTTATTGTATAATCATCATCATACTTTTTATTTATTGTTTACATTTACTAATTTTTCACTATTAACTTATTATGTTTCTTAGATATTTATAAAATATGTACAATATACTTTCCGTTCAGTAGATTACTTGGATCGGTTATATATATTTACAAAACATAACTAACAAAAATTACTTATTTGATCGGCTGTTCATAGCAATATGTGTGCCGAACTGCATGAAGGTAAAATTTAAAGTTAAATAACTCTTAATTAGAGAAATAATAAAATATTCCATGAGGTTTTTGAGTAATTCTTTATCTGAGATGAGGAATTTTTGGTCGCAAATCTTTGTAAAATCATTATATAAAAATTTACATATATGTTATACATACATGAAGTCATAGATTCCCCTGATCTCTCCAGTCTTTACGGTATCGCTGAATCTTTTGTATTAATTTGAAAATATAAGAAAGTCAAAAAAAGGCAAAGTCAAGAAACATTGAAATTATTTTCTCATCAAAATGTTAAAATTTATTATAAGATCCGAATTTATCAAAATCAAATTTGTTTGGCGTATTTTATTCGAATCACCAGAAACATATCTAATAATAAATTTGAATAAAAGCTTAAATGTTTCTTCCCGGATAATGCGAGTAATTGCATTCGAGAAATAAAATGTTAAAATTGTTTTCGATAGAAAAATGGAAACGATCTCCACCTTCTTTGACTGTAAGCGCAATTCTCCTAAAGCATGGAATACCATAAAAATCAAAGCGAGGTGGTTAGGAGCATATCTCTTACCCAGAGAAATAAAATAAAGACGATAAATTCGTTTGATTGAAGCTTATTTACGACTTTCTTCTTAAAATATTTTTTTGCGGAGCTTTCTTTTAACGAAGGAACAGTTATAAAACTGGAATAAAGTGTTAAAACATATTTTTTTTTGTTTTTTTTTCTGCTTGCTCTGCGTAATAAGATGAAGCTGAAGTAATGAAGAAGAGAAAAAAGAAAACCATGAAAAGAAGTATTAAGTGGAATTCATTCATTCTCCTGACACGATGAATAATGATATGGGTAGAGGAAGATCAATTTCGCACTTGCGAACGGATTTCCTAAGCAAACATTGAAAAGGTCTCCATAAGGATGGTACAAAAAAAACGAACGATGGAACGAAAAAGTTTTAAGTTTCGATTTCGTTTTGATGTTATGTACTTTTTAATTAAGGGAAAACCCTTTCTGCTGTGTGCAAAATGCATCGCTAATGCTAAAAAATTTCGAAGAAAAAAAACATTGAATATTCACAGTATGCTTTCATTGAAAACCCAAAACAGTGTAATTTTAAATAATAATTATGAAGAATCTGGATTATGAATATTTTGTTAAAAGGTCACAAAACGTTAATTTCAAAATTGACGTGTCGAAAGAATCGAATCTTTTGGATTATTCCAAAAGATTCATTTAGATATATTTTTTATTTATAAGAATCATAATTTTTCTGTGCCTAACTAAGGTTAGGCACACGCTTTTATCATACACATGATGTATTCAATGAAACACCACAGTACAAAACTGATTAATTGAACTTCATAAATCAAACCTAAAATATTTCGCGAAAATCTTTTTAATTTATCACTTTGTGCAAGCGTTTCAAATAATTTTTATCTTTGATGCGACCTGAATGAAATAGATCAAAAAAATTTTCCAGCCAACCGTTTCAATAAAGATTTATTTCTAGAATTAAATATTGTACCGTATTACTAAAATATATATTTAATTCAGGCGACACGAAATTTAGCATGAATAAATTTTACTGGAAAAATATCTAATTAATTATACAAGTCGTTCTGATTTTCAGTTTCGTATTAGGTAATTTCTAATTTATATTAATACTTTTCTAAAGTTACAACTCAGTTTTCGATGAATATGAAGCTTAGAGTAATTATTTTAGCTTCTAGTTACGTATATAAATAAAAATTCTGCTCTAATATGAAGTTGACTTCAACGACCGAAAATGAAGCATAATAGAATTATAAAGGTTTAAATTTCAAGGTACGCAGCAAACATACAAATTGGTTTAATAAAATTTTACGATTATAGCGAGACATTTTAATGGATGCAACTAATCAAACTTCTAAAGCTTTCTTAAATCTATTCTCATATCAGTCTCTGGTTCACGTTTAAGATACTTTTTATCTTTCACAACAAAAAAACCTGACGAAATGAAACTGGGTGAGAAAAGGCGATTTAACAAGGAGATGAATTGTTTAATCTTTCTTTTTCTTTCGATTTAATCCTGATTTAGGATCGTTGGATTACCTTTATTTAATCCAATAAAAATTTTTTGTTTATCACTCTCCCTACTTCCTGGATAAGTGGCCACTCTTTGCTGCTGGAATTCCGAAGAAATAAAAATCAATTTCAAAAGAAAGATTTTTGTCCTGAAATTGTTGTAAATTATACTGATGTATTTATATTCTAAAAATGAGCGGATCTTTGCAAATCTTGCGATGTTGATTTCTTTTTTTTTAAAACGCTTATTATCTCTTTGTAGCTTTTTCATTATCGTTATTAATTTGCTAAAGAGTTGTCTTGATTGAATGTTAGAACGCTTTCGAAGTTTGGGCTAATTTTTAAAAATTATTTTTCATACTTGCATCAAATTTCATAATCTCACATATTAAATTACTATTTAATTCATTAATTTCTTTTTTTCGTGATTGCTATCTTACTTCCGAGTATTATCGTCATCTATTGTTAAATTCTATCAAATTGGCCTCGCCTAAAGTTTTATCAGTGAAAAATTCATGGATGTTTTCTGTTTAAAAATCCTCAAAACTTTTTCAGATCTTATGTCGAATCTATAATCGATTCATATATTATATAAACCTGATCCAAAACTAAAAATATCTTGATATCATTATAATTAGAAACTTTTAACTAATGTATAATGAAATAGATTTTTGCGGTTTATGGCACATCTTTTCAGGAATCCTGATGATAGCCATTTTTTACTGGCAGTAAATTTACTGGGGAATTTATATTTTTCCTTGAATAGCCTAAAGGCCCCAAATCTTTTTATATAAATTTATATTAGCTGCAGCTTTATATTATATTCATACGCAGGTAATATGCATATACAATACTTTTTTGCAAAGCTCTGCACAAAGCATTAAAAAATTTTTCAATTGTTCTCTAAAACATCATCTCCATGATGTTTTTGAACGAAATTTAGATCCTTAGCCAAAGATTCTCGTGTAGAATTCTCATTTCTCCTAATTGTTTTAATAAAACCAACAACGTTCAAGCCAAAACTTTTGCCAACAGATGAAGAACCTACGTTTCTCACTACACAATCCTTGATTTCTGCTTTATTTTATAAAAAGTAGATTTTATTTCTTTCAATTGTTCTTGGGGATTTTAGATACTTTATACACATAATATGGGATGAGAATATCGTTGAATTTGTAAAACATAAAAGCATAAATAATTTTTAAATCGTATTTAAATTTATTTAAATAAGTACAAGTAATGTTATATAATGTTATAGCATAATACAACTGACAGTATGGATTTATGCACTTCATACTGATGAAAATAAGCAAATTATACTTTAAAAATGAACTGATTAGAGGATGCAATTTCTGAAAATCTTACGTAAACTAACAAATTACTTTCCTCTTAACTTTTTCTGATTATTTTTCCTCCTATCTAATGAGGAAAATTTTTTTCAAATGGCGTTAAAAAATATATCTTTTTCCATGGATCGTGTTATTTTAAAATCGTAAAAAAAAAATCCGATCAATATATCGAATGGCGAATTTTATTATACTTTAACTAGTCTTTATGAGTCTAATTATAATGAAATTTGAGAAAATTTTAAGTTAAGCTTAAGAAATCTGACTAATTTACAACGATGTTGCACATTTCCGTAGTATATTCTTAAAATAGAAATTTAAATTTTGAAATATCATATTTTCATTGTTCTTCGTCTCTGTTTAAAATTCCCAAAGTATAAAAATGTGCACAAAAGTGAAATATTTAAGTCACCACAAAGAATAATAGTTAAATTTTGAAAAATTAGGATCATCACAAGTTTGATAAAAGTTAAAGATGCAATCAACCATTGTAATTCCATTAGCAGAAGTAGTTAATGTTTTTATGATGAGTAAAAAATTTGACATAAAAAATGGATTTGACTCCTGTCAACATTCATTTTGCATTTTTTCTTCTGCCATTCATAAATTTTGTAGCTTTTTTCTACTATTATCGACTCATTTCATTGATTTCGAGCTATAAAAACTGCTTAAAAACCGAATTACTCATGTAAAGTCTCTCCTCGGATATTCGATACTATCTCTTCTCTCACAAAACCCCCTAAATAGTTTTGCCAAAAATGCTGTCATATCTTATTTATTTGTCCCGTCAAAATATGCATCCTTCTTTTGAGTCTTTCTCAAAAGAAATAAAAAAATGACTGTTTAAATGTTAAATTTAAATCCATTATACAGCATTCCAAATAAGTTAGTGTCAAAATTGGCTTTTTAATGACGAAAAATTTAAAGGAAATTGCACTGTAAATATGACGTTCTTGTTTTGAAAATTATGTATAAAATTGCTAATTTTCGAGTTTCAGATTGCAAAGGAGGAAATTTTATTGAAATTTCTAATAGTATTTAGAAAGCTCGATCTCACTGTACAAATATTGAAGACAAACTATGATTTTTTTGAATTATTTTCAGAATTTTTTAAGTTTTTTAATGGTAGAAAATATAATTTTAAATCCCCGTAATTGAAATTAAATGCATTTGCAACTGAAAACCCTTCTAAACGTTTTTTCGATATCTCTGTCTTAACTTATCATTTTCAATTTAATAGTGCTTTTCGAGCTTTACCCTCCTACGATTTCATGAAAAACTTGGTCGTATGCGTGAAATTTATTGCTTTTGATCACATGTAATAAAAACTGGCGATAATTCTTTAAAGTTTAAACACTTCGGTTCCGCGGAGATGATCGAATTGCACCAAGTAATAGGAAGATTTAGATGTGAAATTTTAAAAACTTTTACGGAATAAAAAGAAATAAAATTTTCTTAGGGAAAAACCACTCCAGGACGTCTGTGTCTGAATATTGGATTTCGGAGAAAGGAATTGTTTCCTCTATGTGGGTAAAAAATGTCAGAGCGTTGCGGCTCAAAGAAGGTGTGAGTTGATCCAGATATTACCACAAGTACAGGACCACAGGAAGAGTCATAACCATTGTTTAAAGTCTCACAACATAAGATCAAAGCATAAATTACGGGAAAAATTTTGAATAAATTTATTACTAAAAACACAAAGAAAAGGATTTATTTTTTATCGAATTAGTTAAAAATGAAATAAGAAAAAAAACAGAGAATAGCAGCGATTTTGAATAGGACAATTAGACGTTTTTTTGTATGCAGATAATAATAAATATTTGCAGTCATTTTATTAGAACACTGCATGTCTTAGAGCAGAAAGGATGATTATATTCAGTCTGTTAAAATATTTAAAATTTTTCGGAAACATTATTTTATAAGAATTAGATTGTTAAAATCGTTTGCATAAACTTATATTAATCATGACAATTTAATTTTTTTTCTTCAGCACGATGGAGAAAGAAAGATAGGAAAATAATTACTGGATATTGACACAAAAATAATGTGATGATATAATGACATATTCGATTTTTATTCTTGATTGTATATTACCTTTTGCTCTTAAAGCTCGGAAATTTAAGTCCTCGACGATTCTCATTAAGAAGTAAGCCGTGAATTAAAAATCATTTTGCTCGCTAAAGTTTTCATGCACCATTATTATAATGAGGCACGAATTAACTACTCATTCTATATTGTTCAGCCCTTTTTCCAGACACTTCGAAAGTTCTATGGTTATTTTCTTTTGCCTGAACGGAAAAAATTACTTCTGCCGCCTACCTCGCAGAACAAATATTTAATTAATGGATTTCGATATGCGTGAACGAGAATGAATTATTAATTTTATACCGACAGACTAATGTTGTCGACGAATGTTTTCCAAATAAATTGCACTCCGTTATTTTTTCCACTATTTATTTTTTTACATTACTGCATTTTAAATGAAGTAAATGATGTGTACTCGGGAAACTCAGTGACTTTTTTCAAATGTAACTTAGAAAAAAAATTTGAATTGCTAGTTTTTTAGTAAGTGTTTAACATCAGGATTTTTTTTTTATCATTCAATATAAGAAAATTTTTTAGAACTAATGTATAAATGTTATAGAATACCTGCAGCAAAATACAATTTTTAGATTAGGTCCTTGAAAACCATATTTGATATAAATGATGTCCGTTTCTGAAAAAGATCGAATGTTATTAAACATTGTTCTGCAATTTAATGAACCACATGTTTAAGAACTTGAAATGTATATTCAGTTATCTACAACACCAAATGTTTCTTTTTCTTTCGTGCAAATCATTTTCAATATTTATCTTTATGTTATTTTTATAACTAATTTTCAGGATTTAAATGTTCTTATTTGAAATATAATTCAATTTTCCTTAAGTACAGTTCAAAAGCCTTCAGTTAACAAGCCTCTTAAAATAAATTATCTTTGATCGTCACAAAGCTTTACTTTGAGTGAAAAAGACATGAGACATGTCGAACGAGATTGTTAATCGCATGAAAATATTTGATAAACTTAATTTGAACTTGAAAGGCTACTTCTTTTTAAATTACATCTACAGGAAAAAGTTGAATAATTAAAAGAAATACAATTTAAATTTGAACCGCATATGTAAAATCTATTTTTAAACGTTAATTACATTCCGAAAGATAAGCACATTTCAAAACGAAGAATCAAAAGCCGAGATAAATTACAATTTGATTCACAATGTGCAAACATAATGAAGATAATTAATCAAAAGTCTCGGAAACTTACAAGACTAAAATTGGAAACGAATACCTTGCATTAACTTTTTTAGAAATAAAGAAACTTTCCAAACTTGATCCGATATAGAAAATAAAATAAATAATTTTTTGTTTACTTCAAGTATAAGTTATACACCTTAACTTTAGGAAAGTAAAAATTTATAGGACCTAAAAAAATTATTGTTTTAACTTTAAGAATGACCCGTATGTTCCTCGCACTTTGTTTTATATATATTACTGGAATTTAGGAAAACATTCCTTTCCTTGTGGGCAGGAAAAATAAATTCACCTTAGAATGATCGTTCCAGTCGTCTTGTTTTTATATCAAATTACAATTATATCCTGCTTAGTTCTAAGAATACAAAATGGAATTGATGAACCAAATGAGAAATGAGCAAAGGGTGATATACTACTAAGGCTAATCTGAATGTACAGCTTTAAAAGTAGCTTCTATAATCGTAACTTATTTCAAAAATTGGAAAACGGTATTCAGAATTTTGTCATGCGAAAGGAGATGAAAAATATAAAATTGAAGATCAAATGATATGTTCTATATAATTATGCTCATTTTATCATAAACTTGATCTTTTGAGACTAATTTTTTATTAATACATTACAAATATCTCATAATTAGCATAATAAATGAACAATTAATAGGATAAGATAATATAAAGTAAGTTTGACGCTTATTAATTGTAATTTTCTATAAATTAGACTTTTATTTCATTTATATTACACATATCTAATTTGACAAAAAACAAATGTCTATCACGTTAAGAGGCAATTTTTTGAATAAAATAAAAATGTTTTTAACGATATTGTTAATGTAAATTTCTTTCCTTGTAAAATTAAGTTTTATCATGCTCCAGAATGTATTTTGTACTTAATTAACAACGGGGATTTTAAAACGCATTGAGAAAATACATTTATTCTTTTGATGTCCTTAAAGAATAGTAAAACCAAAAAATTAAATTTGAAAAAATGAATGTCAGTTAATTTACTAATGATGTACTTATTTTCATATTAAATAACCTTAGATAATAATTTAAATCTATAATATTAGAATATAGACAACATTTCGCAAAAATAATAAGTTATGAGAATAGTCATATTAGAAGATTTTTATATTTCAGCCTTTTAAATCGCATTTGACAGACGTAAAATATACAGTTTCAACATAAATTATACTTACTATAAGCACCAGCATCACCATCTATCTACATATCGAATCATATCAAATGGATAAATTATTTCTGGATATTAATTTAGTTAGTTTTCTCTCTTATGAATTTCCCCTATAACATTTTTGTAGTTGAAAATTTAGTTACTGAGGAAACTCGACCTAGTATTTTCTCCATTGAAATATGAAAAAATGAGATTTGCAATCGAAATACCGTTTAATGCAACAGAAATCCTCAACATTTTCAGAGGCTGCGAATCATGTTATTTTCTTCCAAATCCTCATTTTAATTTGTAATTGAATTCGATGTCACAACCAGATTTTAATTTTATAATTTTCTTCATATTCTATGAAAAATTTGATTTAGTTCTTTCAGAAATATCCATTTTCTCCTCCCGGTTTATTCTTTTGTGAAAAACTGTAATCTTTTGCGTTGCAAATAAATCATTCTTTTACAGAGTAATATTATTTTGTAATTTAATATTTTAGCGCTGATAAGGTGCTAAAATTTTACTTTTTACTCAGGCAATTATGAAAAATTTCGTAAATTAATTTCGGGCGGTAAATGTTTTGCCCGTTTTTTGCATGCAAATTTTGACCTGAACACTTCATCTGGTGTATTAGATCGCAAGACCTCAACGAGTACCGCAAAAGGTTGTGCAGTTGCAGTGGATGTTTAAGATTTTCTGCTGCACTTTTCATCTAAGGCTCCTCCGTTTTCCAAGAGTTTGAAAGAAATGCTCGAAAAGCCCTGATTGACGGCCCGGCCAGATTTCTCCGGTACCCGATTCCCGCCTTAAAAAATTATCTTTTGTTCATTAGCTTTATTGAATAAAATAAAATCCTTTTAAGTCTTCCTTCAAGTCACAGGTCACTTCCATTGACTCGGTTCCTTTTCACTAATAGTCTTTAATTATTATAACGCGCCAAAGTTCAGAAATTTCTGAAAATCTTCGTCCTTTCATTAATTTCGACAAAAGCGGAATTCACAAAGGACTTACGAGTTATAAGCCCCTCCCTCCATGAATGATCGTTTCGGTAATTGGATTTTTGAATTATCTGAAGGCATAATTTTGAAGTAATTTCATGTCTTCCACCGTGGAATTTATCCTAATGCTTTACTTCTTCCTTCGGGATACCACCATTCAAACAAACTAAGTTCTAACGTTGACCGTCAGAAGCATAGACAATAGCACAATAGACGCATTATGAATGTTTGATTGTTAAATCTATAAAATTTCAAATCAGCATTGTTTTCTTCTAAGGAAACTTCATCTGGACCAGGAAAATTTCAAACCCAATGTAAAATGTGATTCTGATAAACTTTTAAATGGCGTCGGCCGTTGAACCGGAACTTAGTACTTTGTGTTTTCCGAGATTTCTCTCAAAGCTTTGGTTATGACTTAACTTTTCTCGCTCTCGATGTACGCTTCTGCTTCATTTCCTTCCGCTTTACATCTCTTTTTTGAATATTCAACTTCGTAGCCGATTCACGTAAAATGTGAATCTCATATATAACTGCCTTAATGTTTTTTGCGTGTTTTTTAACCAAGCTTCCCGTTTTGTTGGAACATGCCTCGCGATTCTCTTCCAAAGGTAAATTTTCAGCAAAATTCTTCGTTTGCAATCTATCGTGTTTCCCCCGGAATAGCTTATTTGCTTTTATTTAAATTGTTTTTCTCGATTGTCTGCTCATTTGTCACAACTGCAAATTAGCTTCTGTTGTAATACATTTTAGCTCGAATTTTATTTTTCAATCTGTCTCAACTGGAATGCTACTCTTGTTACATTTCGCATGGTAATTTTCTATTGATAGAAATCTGAAAAAAAAATTCTTTTCATTTGCTGCAAGATAATAATTGGCTATCGATTAGTTTAATAAGAAATTTCCAATAAATCTTTGGCTACCTTCTAAGAGATGTTCCTTTCGAACAAGTATTTTTTTGATTGTACTGTGAATTCTATGAAAGTTTCTTTCATTTTATCTGTAGTTGCCTTTATAATTGTCCTTATACTAATTTTGTGTTCTCCTTAAATTGAAAGCTTCCACGCTCCATTTCATATAAAGTTGCTGCTGAATAAATACGAATTTTGCATCGGAATCTGAAGTGGATTTAAAGATTGATGAGATCCTTAATGAGACAGATCTTCCAGTTTATGCCGTTTAATTTGCGACACTCAGGAAAATCAACGCTATGAATTTTCTATACATTTTATATAGATTAATGTTAAAACTCCTTCAGATTTTTTTCTAGCTAGATGATTCGAATAAATTCCACCAATTTTATGTAGTACATTTCATTATAATTTTTTCGTTTCGCAGTTTAATTTGATACATTAATAACAAGAATCATTATAAATAATTATAATTATTTTAGTTGCGAAATGCATGTCATTGGTGTGTTACTTTTTAAGCTCTGGTGATAACTGTAGCGCGTTGAATAAAGTATAATAATATTTTTATCCTTCTGGCTAAAATCCTATTAAAAAATGCTCAGCCTCTTTTCTATTTACATAAGTTTAGATTCTTTAACATTTTCGATTCTTTAACAAAATTTTTCGAATTCGATTGAAAAATAATGAAAAATGAGAATTAACATTATTTTTTAATGACAGTAAGTATAATTTTTACTGCAGAATTAAGCATTATATTAGTTATTGAAATTGTGCTCAGGTTTAAAAGTAAAAAAAATTAAAATAAAACTAAACTGGAATTACATTTTTTCAGTATAAAATTTTAAACTTTTGCGAAAACTCTTCGCTAGAAAATCGTTTTCCGATGTTTTTTTAGGAAATTTTTTTTCATAACCAGAAAAGTTATGTTAATTTTATGAAATTTGCATCGATTTGCAGCTCGAATAATAAAAGATTTGGAGCTCTGCGTGTTCTCGATAACCAAGAGCGTTAATTTGGAGTTCAGCGAAAGTGTGTTCGAGTATAACATTTTTTAAAAATTTTCATTCTGTTGCAGCATCCGGAAATTTTAGCAAACTACAAAGTTAAGTTTAAAATGTAATATTGTTCATACAATTATCAAACGCTTCTTTCAAACCCATTTTCCATTCACAATTAATTAATATTAAGCGAGTTGTGCATGGCTGAATAAAAAATTAATCTTTTTCCAATGCCGCGAACGGTAGAGGAGCATTTGCTGACAAAATCAAAGGGGCAAATTCTTGACTTTAAAGTTTTTTTACCGGGGAAGAAAGGCCGGGAAATTGGTAAAATTTTCATGGTGAACTGTTACTGCTGTAATACTCGGGAGATGGCACTTCTAAAGTGAGAGGTTTCCTCCCATGGGCATAAGATATCGAAATCCACATATTCGCCCAGAGAGAAATACCTTTTTTTCTTTCTTTCTCTTCTTTATAATATTCTCCTCAAATTCCTTACCAAATTGAGCTTAAAATTTTAGAAATTAGGAACTTCTGATATCGTTCGCATTTGTTTTCGGTAATCTTTAACGCAAAATATTTTCTCTCTCAACGAAACCAATAATGATGTAACAAATTAACGTATAGAACGTGGCATCAAAATCATTTTTTGATTAAATTCCGAAAAAAGAAGAGGATGGAAAGAAAGATTGTCTAATTTTTGGCTTAAGCGATTAAGAGAAAATAACCACGAAGTTAAGGATGGAACTTCATTTAAAAACAATGATGCGATGGTGAAATTGGCATGAGAGGAATAATATTAATGTTTCAGAGTTCGTATTCAGATAATCTCGCTTTTCATTTATTGCAGGCTTTCTTCCGTGACGTTCCAATTCTGGTATAATATCGCTGGAAAAGTCAAATCTAGCAGAGGTTTCCCATTTTCCAACGGCTCCGTCATGTTGCTTCCCTTTTCCGCACTCTTTTCATTCCCTCCTCGGCGAAATAGTTTGATGTGTTAACATATAGCTATGTCGCATTGCATTTGACGCGCTTGACTTACGGCCTTATGCATTGAAATTTATGAATCGACCTTCCCTCTAAAACTTGAAACAAGCCACGCAAATCCCCCTCTCAGAGGATCTTTCAAAAATTCCAAAATCCATGCACTTGATTTATACGCCCCGTAAATTGTTTTATTAAAATTCCCCGTGGAAAAAAAAAGGAATGACGGTCAATTTAACAAAGACAAAAATACGAGAGACATCACTCTTTAGAACACTCTTAGAAGTTATGGTTCGCACATTACAATATATCTTTTTAATATATTTTTTTAGCTTTTCATTCCAAATGATTTCATCTTAAAAATATATCTGATCTTCGATTTTAGTAAATGTCACACTTAGAGAAGAGGGAAATGGATCTATAAATTCGTGTGGGAAAACAGGTTTTCCGGACCGCACGTTATTTCCAACAATCTGCCTTTAGACTCTACTAACTCGAACTAGATGATTCTCCTTTACCCAAATAAATAATTATTCCCAAACTGGTTTTCCCGGGTTCTCTTGTTCCAACCCCGTGATTTGTGACTGAGATATATTATCGGTTTTTCAGTTGCGTTTCGGTATGTTTCGTATGAGGTCACGCTACGAACCGAGTTCAAAGTTCAAATTTACCTTCTGCCAAAGTTGAAGCTATCCGTGGACCTTCATTGTCTCTCACTTTGGCTCGAAATAAGGCAATTGCTAATGTGGAGCAAAGTCTTAAAAAGAACACATAATGATGAAATAGTCATGGTATTAATCATGTGAGAACAATATATGTTTTCGAGAAGTAAATTGATGAAAAAATTTTTGATTGTCGAGTTTATTAATATATTTTTCTCTTGTTTAATTTATTATTTCAAATGTAATTTTTCATGCAAAATTTATTTAAAGCTAAAATCATGACTTCTGACAAGCTGCCGATTTCAGTACGGAAACAAAAACTTGTTTAATAATTTGATACTTTAAAATATTTTAAACTTTATAATGAGATCTTCATCTGACATAAGAGTAAAGTATTTTTATAGCAGGAGAGCTTCATTTCAGTGAAAAAGTTTTATTCAAAACTTGCATTTTAATTAATTATTATTTTTAATTGAGATAACTGTTATATTAAATATATATTTTTAATAATTATCATTATTCTAGACTTAATATATATTTATTAATTTGAATGATTAGAATAAAAGAAAGCATAAAAACTATCTTTCTTAAATAATTCAGAAGAAGGCTAGAATTTAGTAATACAGTCTATGACAAATCGTCTCGTTATAATAAATTAGAAAATACCCTAAATTTTTAGAGTTTTTTTAAAACTGCTTGACAAAAATCGATGCAGTTAGAATTTTACAGCTTCTTACAATTAGAAATACAGAAGCTTAAATGGAATTAATATCGCAATACCTTTATATTTCAAAAGAAATATTTCCGCCGAAAAATGCGTATATAAGAATAATATTACCATTTACATCTGTATTCTTATAAATTACTCGTGATATTGGCATTAGTAAAAATTGATGGCACTTCCAATTCAGCTGAAAAAAAAACTGCTGATTTTTCTATTTTTTCTGTCATGTTCAGTTTGCAGAAGCCGTTACTGCATGAAAACAGATAAATCAAAAATTCTTATTAAAATTTACAGTAATGCATTTAGCGTTGCTTAAGTTTGGCTTTCTTTAGAACTTTACGGCATCTTCAACCGTTATAATAAAAAAAAAAAAATAAACAGAGCAAAATTAAAGCTTCAACATATTGAGGAATATAAACCAAAAATATAATTTTATATTTTTTCAAAACTAAATTTATCAGTTCATTAAAAAATCATTACCAAGTTTTATTTTTTTGTCCGATCTAATTTTCTTCGATTTGATTGAACCTATGAAGAATTACACAGTTGTAAGAGATTCTATATAATGATGGCGTACAATTCTAATCCGATGCTGAAGATTTTACCAAGTACCTTGCCTTCATGAATGAAATATATTAACGTTGATGCCCGTTTTTTAAACGCATTCAAACTCCCTGGCTATTACATCAGTCCTTAGAGTCAACATTATAATAACTAAACTTGGAAGAAATTACATTTCCCACAAATAGTCACTCTTTCAAAGGATCAATATAAATAGCAGTTCGTTTTAAATTACTCTGATCTGACCAAAATTCTAATGATACTATCAAACGTGTTATTGACGTTAAATTTTTAGAGACCAGTACGGCTTGGAATGATTGTTATTTCTAAAAGAAAATTTGTGAGAGTAAAAAAAGCCCTGCAACACGCAATACGACTATTACTTCAATTGAATTAATTTTTATTGATGGCGATTATTCTTAAGCCGCATCATAGAGAAGAAATGCGGCTTTTATTTCGTGGAGACGAAAACGCGAAAGGTCAGATTTTGAGTAATGAAGTAAATTTTTTATGGAATGGTACAAAAGGAAATTGAAAATAACTGATGTATGAATAATTAAAATCTCTTTTGCTTGTAAGGTCACGCTTTGTTGATAATTATCATTATTACTACATTCTTGCAAATTTAATGCAATTTATGTTAATATTTATCAATAAAATCAGACCTTACATATTCCTTAAGACGATGCAAAAACGAGAGGGAGGCCAATACCAGAGATAATTTAAAAAAGAAGATGAAATTTTTTAAAATTTTGCATTATACGCGTATAATATGTAATTTTTCCACTGGCTTCAAATAAATAAAATCAATGAATATCTGGAAAATGCTAATTATAATATACACAAACTTTTTGGGAGTCTAAAGAGTCTAAATCTCTGTATAAACATTTTCAAATATTGTAGCAACTGACAATACCACAAAGCTCATACCTTTACATTTCCATTACGATTTCGTTTTGCGAGCGAACATCAACTTTTGATTTTCATGTGAACTTACTGAATTCAATTTAACAGCGGTTGACTGTGTTCTTGCAGACTTTTTATTGGAAATATTTTTTGATGGAAAAATCAAGTTTCATGTATAAGTCTTCTGAATGAATTTTTCTTTATAAGTGTTGCCATAACTTATGGATGCGCCAGCTTTTCGACTCAAAGACAGGGAACGATATTGATTACTAAAAGTTTCCTTAATTTCATTCAATTGTCAAATTCGAAGTTTTTAATCGAATAAATTTTAAAATAAAGAAATTTTTTTTTTATATGAAAATAAAACGAAGAATTTCACTGAAGACAATCATTTCATTTACGTCTGCCATAGACTTTATATTACAATATTAGTTGATAATTTCTTTTTTCCTTAATAACCTTAAAATGTTCTAGATAATGTAATGGTTTAATTTTCTTAAAAATTTTATAATGAACTGTAGGTTTTAGAGGGATTTCACGAAATTTAATGTGACATAAATTGGCTTGATATTTAATTAGAGATGATGGAACAGAGTATTTGAGTTTTTTCTAGTTAAATGTTTTCAAAACAAACATAGCAGGTTTAAATCATTGGGACATGTGTAACTCGCATAATTAGAAAGAAATTTTCCAAAAGAATGCTTTGTAAAAATATTATGAAAAAGAAAATGTGGGAATTTAACTGACAGTTGGAGATATTAAACTCACATTAGATAAACGTGACGCTTTCAGACGCAACTGAACGCCCTTCTGTTCGTTTTTTGCAGGGAAATGACAATTTTCTTTTCTTTTTCGGTTTTCGTGCCTCGGAACCTCACGCAGTGAATCTACATTAACCCTTGATTTGCATTGTAACCCTTTGATCTGCTCCGATCGTGAATTTATTTTGAATTTCGCCTCTGGAAACGCTTCTCACGATGCGTTTATCCAGTCTCGGCTCTCATCTTGGGTTTTCCATCTTGATTTCTTCATTCTGTGCAAAAAATATTTAAATTTCCCGCTATTTTCTGTCATTTTTATTATCTGAATAAATTAAGTAAATTAATAAGGAACCGGGAAACGGTAATATCTTTTTATTAACGGTTTTGTGCGGTAATTTCGTAAATGCATTATTTTTCATCATTTAATTTTGAATTTTTCTACATATATCTGCTGATGATTGAGAAACTTAGTTCAATGTCTTGAAACTCGAATTAGTTCATAGCTGCTATTGATTCCAAATAAATCTTAGGATTAATATCTATTATAAATCGATATTGTCTGTTAATTTACTTTTTATAATTAAATTTTTTCATTATGAAATCGAAAATATATTTACTTAAATGTACTATAAAAACCATTATACTGTTGTTAAATTTATTCTGAACTTTGTATAATTGAAAATAGTATACAATATTAATTTAGAATTTCAGCTTTCAATGTTCTTTTGTATCATGAACCTAACATTTAATTGTAAATATTTATAAAGAAATGGCCCTTAAAAGTTATTAATAAAATATTATAATTTCGCGACATGTTAAAATTTGTAGGTACTTTAAATTAAATATTTTTAAAAAAATCTATGAATTCCATCTACATTTTTATTTTAATTATTAGTATAAAGCCCTTCTTCATAACATAATTTTTAATTGGGTATTAATAATAATGCAGTGCTGTAAAATTTACCGATAAATAATAGCAATAATAACAATCATTCTTATTATTATAAATCATAACAAATTCTACACACTTACAAATTATTGTCTTTTTATAAAAGATATGTAAATAAATTTTTTTTTCGTGCATATTATGAAGAGATATTTTTGAAGCCGATTCATCACAGTCTAAATAAAGGTTTTTCATCGGCAGACAAAATAAAGCATAAATTATCTCTAATGAATTAAAAACATAAATGAATCTTAGGATTTTTAAATATAAAAACGATTTATGTACCTACGTACATTGTTCTAAATAGAACGTGAACCTAAGAAAAATATTGTTTTCATTACATTAGTAAGTATTGGCGCCTCTATAATGTTTCCCAGTTATTTAAGCGACTTACGAAAAATATATTTATTTGTTTATAAAGTTTAATTTTGTTTTAATTTGCACATTTCCAAGAGTTTACATTGTTCAGCAATAATTTACAGTTAAATGGCTTTATAAGAACGTTCACATGAGGGAAGAAGTCAAGCTCTTTATAATTTCACTTGGTTGATATTATAAATGCAAATCATTTCATTCAAATAAAAACAGTTCGCCTTATAGACTTTTCACTATTTGTTAATTAGTAAAAAAACTTAAAAATTATCTCTGATGTACACATGCATGTAATTATTGAAGTTATGTAATTAAAACAACCTTTTTTATGAATTATTATTGTAATTAATGAATGTAGATTAAAAGTAAAAATATGACTATTGGCTGTGGCTTAAATCACATTTTCATTTTCAATATATAAATCTTTAGTTTAAAAGATGATATTTTGTTTTTTGTTATTTAATAGTTACTGTATCAAATCTTTTAAAGCAAAGAACAAGGTGTGAGGAATAAAAGTAGAATTGCAAATTTATACGTAGCTAAATATATTTTCTTCTTGTAAAATACTTAGCAGAAATTTGGATTTACGCTTAATATATAATTATATGCTTTATAAATTCCACTGGCTGGAACAAAATTCTATCAACTTATGAATTGATTTCGGTTTCTTTGACATTACTCAAATTTCTTTTAATATAAATTTTTGATAGTGAAATCTTTTGAATAAAATGATGATTGTTGCAATCATGAATATTTGCGGCAAAAGTTTGATGAATAAGGTTTCAAATTTCCTAAAAAACGATTTTTTTTCACTTCCGACATTAATTTTCACCATCATTTACGATAGAGATTTCAGGATTTTGAAGTTTTTTTCTTGTCTGTTTTTATGCTTTGAGGAGTTAAGAAAAATTTTGACCAATCTAGCCAGGACACAGACCGGCGACTCTTCTGCGACGCGTGAAGTCTAAATAGTGTGCTACATAATGAGACATTATCTCTTTGATCAGTACGAAAAGTTGTTAATAAAAATATTCTTCACTGTTCGGTAATAATAAATGCCGATAAATATCAAGTCAAGAAAATAATGGAAACAAACACATTTCAGTGATGCCAAGATAAACAAAAAAGGGAAAATTTTATGAAAGCATTTTTTCCTCCCGTATGATTTAAAATATTTTGCTTTTTTGAATAAAAAAAAAAAATTTTTTTCTCCTTCACTTTAGGGAAAGAACCATAGAATCGATAATATATGAAAATTGTGGCAGTTTTCGATAATGGCAACGACTGTTTGCATCTTTCACTGCAGGTCCCTATTGCGTCGTATTTTACAGAGTTAAAAGTGAAATGTCAAAATGTTGAGTGACGCTTTCGCTTAAAATCACTAAAAGCCTGAAAAAAATTTTTTAATCTCAACTTTTCCAACAATCCATGTAAAATTCTGCGATGAGTTTCATACGAATAGATAAATTACCTGCAAAAATGTATCAGTCATTTCCAACACTCACTTCATTTTATCAGTTTAAATATTCATATTTTTAATTAGTGCATGTAAATTAACACAAAAAAAACGTTTCAATTGACTGCCTGTTTAAATTATTCCTTAGTTTTCAATGTATAAGCCTTTCATTTGAATAAATGAAATATTGTTTTATATTATTTATAAGTTACTATACTAGATTTTTAAAGCAAAACACAATAGGTGTCGGAATAATGCAGAACCAGAAATTTACATATAGGCGTTAACATATTTTCTTATGGTAAATATTTAATGTAGTATTATTATTAATTTCATTTATCTGCGAAATGCAAAGCATAAAATTTTGCTTTACATAAGTTATAAATAAAGATGTCTTTGATTGTTACCGGTAATATAAACCCAAAAAAGTAAAATTTCTCCAAAAATGCTTCTCAGCTACGATAATGACGCATGATAAAAGTCGCTCATACGCCAAATATATTGAGCCTATAAAGTCAAAAATGAAGTTAATTCTGCTGTGAATTTCTTCACTAATGCAAATGACCCATCCGCTTTGTAAAAGGATAATGTCCTAGCAGAATTTTAACATAAGAATTTGCTGCATTCCCGAAAATTGTATTTCTTGCTTTTTTTAAGTAAAAAAAAAAAAAAGTTATGTCAGAAATCACTATAAAGAAAATTGAATTCATTGAAAGGCTAAAAATGTTTTAATTACGATTTTTTGGTCTTGTATAATTAATTCTCAGCAATAATATAAACTGTATTCATGTTTCCTACCTAACAAAAAGTAATATCAAAAATTAAAAAATTGTATACCGATTATAGGATAAAATCGATTTGATAAAATGTAGCAAATCTTTATTTATTTACTCTTATGTATTTTTTTTCATTATTCTATAATATCAAGTTGAAGGCAAATTCATTATTGGAGAACGAACAGTTTGTATCTAGGTGAGTTTACGCTGAATCCGAATTTTGTATAATGCCAATCTGGAAAGATCCGGAAGGAGATAGACTAGACTATATCTAGTTCTTGTTTTACCGTTAATATTAAGTCAGAAAAAATTAAAAAGCGAGCATCAAACTAAATTTTATTTGCAAACAATTCAATTAGAGCAAAAGATGCCATTATTATTTTTAAGTATTAAAAAGTTTTGAACTTACATAAAAACTACTTTTAGAAGCAAAAATTTATTTTTGGATATCCATAATCCCCGTATTTTATTTTATTACTGCATGACCAAGCATGCTTCAAAAGCTGACACATCTTCAGGATAATAGTCCAGCACCACAAATACAGAGTATTAAAATTTATTAATATTGTTATATATCATTATATATATATATATTTATTTAAATTTTTGTTTTTTGGGGATATTGAAATGTTTTTATTGAAAACCTTTATTTTGCAAAAAAATTTAAAAGGCAGGCAAATATCAGCACCAAAAAATACTAAAGAGCAAATTTATTTGGCATGCAAACGGTTCATATTTTTCCGAATTTATGGAAATTCCTAAAAAAATAAAATTTTTGCTGTTTGAAAAAATTTTGTTTCCGGAGCCAAAATGTTAGTTGGATCAGGCTTTAGTGCAGAAAATTCAATTTCCTAATCGGACCCTTGAGAGACCGTTCAAAATTTGTGGTTTTTACATATTTATCCGGCAATCCATTGATACCTTTTCGTCTTTCTCTGAACTTGAATTTTTCATGATTTACTCATTCTCCTTTTAGAAATATAATGTTTCCTCAGCACGTTTCCGAATATTGATTTCTGCTTTAATAAAACTGGAGAAAGGTTTTCTTTACTCTTTGAAAATGCTTGCAAGGAGGCTTTTAAGTCAATCATGAAAAATATTACTTCATAGCGCATTTCGCATTGATAGTTTAAAAAATTGCAGAAACATGCAAATTATTTGTTACCACTATTTTCATTCGATGCAATTCTCATACAATAAACCAAAACATGCGAAATGGCCTTCTTGCGTTTTTTGATTATTCCTAACCTCTCGTTAATGTTACAAGTTTTAAGTCGCAGAGATCACGAATGAGTTTTTAGTTGAATTCCGCTAATCCAAATTCAGTTCGAATTCTTTTTTTCCTTAACATTTTCGCTCTTAAAATTAACAATTTAATTGGTAAAAGTCATCTCTGAATTACTTATTAACATGAAATATTCAATGTTCTGTACCGCTAGACGTTCATATTATTTTTATCTAATTTTTATTTTTTTGAGATTATTAACATTATTTACACTGTTTTTATAAATTATAATACATAACAATAATTAAGATTTAGCAAAATCAAAAACTATATAAACCATTTAATTTTAAGAAAATGTAATTACGCTGTGTACAATCAAGAATTAGAAAAAATTAATTTAATTTCATTTTTAAAATCAAATTAAGTCATTAATACTAAGCGAATATCTTATTGAAAAAAAATATTTTTGTGATATTTTATATTAGAAACCTATGATTTTGTGATGAGGAAAGATTATTCACATTGGAAATGTATATTTTTCAAAACAACTTTAAATACTTCATAAGTTGCCCATTTTGAACCTTATAGTATAATTTAAATGAAAGAATAAGTTTTACAATAAATGTACCTGAAATGAGCTTATTCATTATTTTTTTAAATTTTAATTCGTTATAAATTGTATTCAGTGTATAACTTGCTTATTACTCATTAGAAAACTCAAATTCTTTTCAATTTTCTTTCTCTAACATTATGTAATCAGTAATAATTTAAAACACTTCCTGTCTTTGGTTAAATATATACAAATCAGATGAGCATTTTTCCTGACTTTTCTTTCCCAGCTTGAATAAAATTTGCACTAATATTAAAAAAATCCATTTCAAATCTCAGTTTTTAATAATGTATTGCGCTCGTTATGAAGAAAAATTTGTGGAAAATAATCGAATCTTTGTATATCTTTCAGAGCTTTTATTAAAAAAATTAAAATATCAATCAAAGATAAATTTTAAAATTTTCTAGAACGGAGTTTAGAGATGAGTTTAACTTTTATTGAATAAAAATGTTATTTTATAATATACGAAAGCAACACATGTTAAGGTAGCCTAAATCCATTCACTTTTAAGCAAAAAGTCCAAAAAAAAAAAAAAGAAAAAAATTCCTGAAGATTTTAAAGGCTTATAAGCCTGTAATGAATTCAGAGGTCAGCCAAATGGCATGAAACAAATGTCAATAGCAGAAAAATTGGAAAGAAATACGAAAAACAGATATTGAAGACTTAACAAACTGCTTTTACCACTGCGCTCTTACTATTCGACAAATGTTGACTTTAGACATAAAAAATAAATGAAACCCATATTCATGTCAAGTAATTTATTCAACCCATAGAGGACACAATCAAGGCATTTGTTTTGAAAAGTAGCTATAAATATATATTTTATAAAATGTGTTATTACGATTAAAGATCTTTTAACAGTAACTAATTTTTTACTTTGAAAAAAGTTTATTCAGAAGTACTCTTTATTTCTCTAGATAAGTTTTCTTTCTATTCGAGTTAGAGTCGCTTAATAAATAATTCGTTCCATAGTCATTTTAATATCAGAGGCATTGCAAAATATATAATTTAATGTAAAAGATCTTCAAAAGGATCATTTAAACCACATAAATTAGGAATTTGGTACGTAATAATAAGATTATTCTTATCATAAAGTGACTATCTTGGCTTATAGTCTCTTAAATTATGCCATCCGCTTCCTTAACTTTTCTTGACCTTCCTTCATAACAATAAAATTTTTCTCAATCTTTTATAAAATATTTTATTTTTTCAAGAAATCAAAACTGTTCATAATCAACCAACATTACTTTACCATTTTTTAAAATTAAATAATTTAGTACAATCTTGTAAATCAGTAAAAAAATTATTGTTTATTTTTTGTATTTGCAGAATTGTAAAAATCTACCGTTTAGATATAACCAAAGCAAAAAATTAAATTATAAAATCGTGAAAACAAATAGTCATTATATTAAAATTTTGAAGATTCATTTTAAATTTTATGGTTCATCATATATCAGTACAGCTCAACATCTAAAACATTACATTTTATTAATGTGTCCAAATGGGAAATAAATATCAAAAGTTTTTTGCAGTGTTAATCGTATTGTTTCAATTAAAAAATTGCCGCATACACCATGGTGATTTAAACAGAAAATTGCTGTTTGGAGTTTTAATTTAATGCTGAACATGTACGATACTTATTCATCTTGTATTTTTTAATTTATGTGTGAGAAAAAAATTAATTCATGCGTTGCAACTGTAAAAATGTTTTTTTCCCACATTAGGGTTAATCCCCGAAAAGAAGTTTTTTAAAAATGGACTTAGAGTTCATCAAAGAATAAATCAAAGGACTGAGGTAAATTTCCATCTGGAGAAAATAAAATGAAAAAAGGAGTACCAAAAGCTCTTAGCAGACGGTTCTAACTGCCGGATGAAAGTTGGCTCTTTTCTGCCCTATTATAACTGTTTGCTTGAACTTTCCGCAATAATCCCGCATTCGACTGGCTCTCGGTAAAAAAAGATTATTTCTTTTTGCGTTGAAAATATAATCTTTGCAATTTCTTTTCTGCCAGCAGTAATAATACAGTATAAGCCAAAAAAGTATCTGTCATAATAAAATAAAATGCATATTGTGGACTTTCGTCGGGTAAAGTCATCTTCCTGAGTCCTAAAATGCGGAAGGCAGTGAAATTTTAAGACTTTTTTGAATGTTACTTTAACGTGGCACTTTATAAGAGTATCGTACTCTCTCTTTTAACGCAAAGATTAAAAGAAAAAAAAATACGGCAATAAGAAAGGAGGAACGAAAAAAAAAATCTCAGATAATAATATTGGGTGAATGGAAAACGAAAGTGTTTTATTGAGAGAGAATTTGACGAAAAAATTTTAATAAGTAATGCCAAAAGAAAACTGAAGTTGACTTGAAGATGGCAGGAAAAATAATGCGTCGTAAACCGGTGAAAGGTGAGACAAAACTGCAAAAGAAAAAAAGGATAGCAAAGAAAAATTTCATTTGATTGTACAGGACAACAAATGGTCAAGTATTAAGAGCAAAATCTGACATTCAAAAGTGACTGAAACGAATAACTTTTACAATATCACATGTATGGAGAAGGATCGCAAATACTTTTTATTTATTGTCCATGTGACAAACTATTTTGAAATGATTCTACTTTCCTTAGTTAAAATTGTTGCTAAAGAACCAACTTGTATCCTTTTTGAAAAACTTTTTAAATTTACCAGCTTTATTGCAGGGTTTACAAATGATCCTTGTTTCCCGTTATCTCTAACTGCATTTTCCAGAAGAAAAGAATCGTATTTTTAATGCCTTAAATCAAATTTTTTTTTTCAAAATTTTGTCAGAATAATTAATTACAAGGTTTTCACTACTGCACTGTTTTGAAATAATATCTGAATTTAAGTATATTTTCGATCTTACTTCATATAAAATGACGCTATTATATTACTTTGGAGCTATGGTTTTAACAGCACAATACGGGCAAATGCTTAACTGAGCGTTATCATCTTACCTATAAATATTTTAGGTAGCTCTGCAATTACAAATTCAAGATGCCAAAGGCTTCTGTATAAAACATTAATGTAGGCTTTACAGGTTTTTATTAAAACAGACATGATTAAAATTGGGTTTAGTCTTCAGAATCAAATTGCCGCCTTTCGACCCTTATTAACAAGCGTAAAACCATGAAACTCATAAATTTTCACGAAGGAATACAATTCACAAATCTTCAACTTTTTTAAAAACAATCTTAACATCCATAAAGTTAAAAAATAATATTTTCCCAAAGCTGAAAAATGATTTTGCTTTATTTTAAATGTGATATTTAAAGCCATTTTTGCAAGATTGTTTTTAACCAATGCTAAAAACTAAACTCTTTTACCTGAAAGTTTTTATAAAAGTAGCATTGAAGATAGTTATTCGACGTTATGCTTTATCAAAAATCATTGCGCTGGAAGGAACTAACCCCTGATTTATTACCGTTTGTTTACTCATATGTGGCAAAGATATAAACTGCACAAGATTCAGTCTTTTCACATAAATCAAATATGGATTCCTCTCCTGAGTAACACTGAACATCGATAGAAAAACCGCAATTCTGCATCCTTGTCCCCCGGCTGTTTAACTTATCAACAGATAAATTAATTGCGAAAGCTAATTTAATGAAGAATCTGTGTTAGCTGATGCTAAAATTTTAACCGAGGTTTAACGCAAAAATTTCAAGCTCAGATGATTTGGAATCATCTAACTGCGAACAATAAGAATTGTTTTATTTTTTTTTTATCACTTGTACAACGTTATTAATTTCGAAATTTCTCTAATTGGCCTTATTAAAATGATTAAGAATATATTTTTTCTTACACTGATATCTGCTTTTAAACCTTCCATTGAACTTACTTGAGTGTTAAAGTAAAATACATGACATTGCAAATTAATTACAATTATCATATAAAACAATAAATTTATGATGCAGTGTTCATAAAAAGAATAAAGAAAAATTATTTTTTCACATGCAGCTAGTTGT
Source organism: Ricinus marginatus (assembly GCA_028565995.1). Lineage (NCBI taxonomy): Eukaryota > Metazoa > Arthropoda > Insecta > Psocodea > Ricinidae > Ricinus > Ricinus marginatus. The sequence continues at coordinate 29,719 of JAOWBB010007246.1, forward strand.
CTGCATATGTGTGGCAGCAAAAATAACTGGAACCGTCAGAGAATACGTTTTTTAATAATGACCGTTTAATACATTGTGTACCGAAAATCCATTTATATTTCATACCTCCTAATAAAAACGTAAAAATGATATTTTAAATAATAAACTATGAAAATAAACTATTGTTTGGTCTAAACCATAGAAATGTTTAAAACAGTAAAAAAGGACAAAGATTGCAAGTGAGTCTTGCATAGACCTGTTATTCTTTAAAAATTGCGTTTGATGAAAAAGAAAAATGATCAGATTTTTTCCCCCATTTTGTTTTATGAATTTCCCGTTCTGAAAGTCGTTTAATCCGGCAGACGGATCCAATTTCCTTCCTTACACTACCGAATATGACTAAAAAAAATATTCACGGAAAGACCTTTAAAAGTACTAAAAAGTTTCAATACGTTTTTCCTTTAGCTCGGAATATATTTTTTTTTTTATGTATTTTTGTCGATCTCCGAACTTAAACGATCCAAATTATAAAAAATATCAGATATCAACGAATGGGCTTTCAACTCTAAAATAAATTTCTCTTTTAATTCTTAAATACGTTGCTGGCACGCAAGAAAAATACCAGAATGAATATTATTCTCATTATAAGCTCATGTAACTTATTTAAATTGAGATTCTAAACTTAAATAATATCAAAAACTTAAATCTCATTTTGCTGAGAAAGCTGCATAACTTCAGCAATTAGTATTTATGAAGTTAGAAAAATTATTAGTCAATTGTCTTTTAAATATTTTCCTAATTGTTACATTGAAATTGTCTAAGCTGTAAGTCATAAGGTTTATTACCATTCTATTGATGAATTTAAAATACTAAGTTTTCAAATCTTACAGATTTTTGACGTTTTATGAATGTGAAGACATTTTCTTTTTCCTTCGGCCTAAATGTAAAAAATAAAATAAAAAATATAACTAGTTTTCTAATACATACATTTTAAGCCCCCAAGATTAAATTTATCTTGTCTAAATTTAAACTTTCTGTTAATTTCTGAAACATTTCGTTACATCTTCGGCATTCATTTCTAGAACCGTCTTTTGACTATTACTTTATGATTTACAACTAAAAACAAGGTTATAAAATTTAGTACAACAGTGAGATCATCTAAAATGCGCGTAAGATTTTCCGCATCATATTAAACCATATTTATGAGAAATGCAAGAATTGATGAATTTCAACTATTTTAAACGTGTCACTGAATTTCATCAAGACTTCATATTTTAAATGAGACAGGTCAGTTCGTGTTAAATTTATATTATGCGTTAAACCAAACTGTTTAGAGGGCTGTCTGATTTATGTCTACCTCGTATAATATGATTTTCTACAATGCGAAACACAGTTTCAAATCTTAAATTACTTTTTGGTCTCTATTTTTAAAATACCACACTTTATATAACTCTTCTTTACGATATTATCTATACGTAGATTGATCTAAATACACATTATACATTTCCTAAATTAACAGCAATAATTCTAATAAATTCAAATGCATCATGAAGATAAATATGAATAAAAGAGCCCGAAAAGTTAATGTTACTTTTTAAATGAAAGATCCTCGAGAGATATGTTTTCTTAATTCTTCTGTCTAAATATGTAAATTTCTTTTCAATGCCCAAACCAAAACATTTTGAACGTTGTCAGCCCATAATTCTCGTCTTTTATTTTCGACGAGTTCCTACTATTTTTGGTTTACTTTTTATATTAAAATTAATTTTATTCTTTTTATTCTAACTTCAATTGGAGCTGAAATAATACCCATCTTTTACCTTTTTATTGAAATAGGTTCATCCCTCCTTACCGCCATTAACTGCGGAACTTTATTTCTCTTTTACAATGAGGATGGAATTTATCTTTTTTTACATTTTAACAAATGTAATTTATATGTTGCAGAAAGTATAATAGCATCGAATCAGAATTTAAAATGCTTTGTTCTTTGTGTCAACAATGACCAGATGGTGGTTGGACTCTTCCAATACTTTTCCATTGAACTTTGTATTTGGTGTAACAATGTTTAAAGTTCCACGCAAATCCTCTTTCCACTGTTCCCAAATATTTGCATTTTCTTACAAATTGAATTATTAAAATTATTTTGTCCCTTTATAAAATGTTTGACCCGAATTTTTAACAGATGAAGATTAAAAATGAATCTGTCTCTGTATTTAAAAAAATTCAATTTTATATTAAAATTCCAATAGATTTCAAATATTATAAATGATTAACCTCAGCAAAATTAAACATGAAAAACTGTATATTTCTGTATATAAAGATTTCTTCCATCATGAATTAATATTCTGTTATCAGGAAATAGATTGGAACTTAATCTTAATTTAAAATTATTATGTATTAAAATTAAATGTATGCGAAGTGAAAATAAATATTTTTGTTTATTGTTATAACTCATAAAATATTTTTGGAAAAATTCAAAACATTAATCTTAAATCTAAAAATAAATTAAAGATACAAGATCAATTTTCGTGATTTCAGATTGATTATGAATTTATTTACACCTCAAATATTTTTCCATATCTTTTACGTAAAAGTTGAAAACAAAAAGTTGTTTTATACTAAGAAAGAAACAAGAAATTTCTCTAAAGCAAATGCTTTCCATCATTGTTGATCTTGGTTAATTTATTGAGATAAAAAATAAAATTCAAAAATTTTATTACGATAAATTTTATTTAGATACGCTTTTAATTATAAGTACTGTAAGATCTCTTTCTAATATTTACAATTTGTTTCTTAGGGAAAAATTTACTTTTTTATCACAGAATTCAAATTGTTGCTTTTCGCAGTTTTTCGCTGCTTTTTCAAATTCGCTTTCTACTTTTTTTAATTAACTCATTTTCAAATAAAAAAATCTCATGTTTTTACTTCACCAGTAAACAATATTAAATATGACCAATTTAGAATATAATGAAAATAAAAATTAAGTTAATAAGTATATTAGTTAATAAATAATTAACATTATTAATAAATATTAATATTAAATTAATAATAAATTAGTTAATAAGTAAAGAAATCGTAAATTTTTTTTTAAATCAACTACATCAGGCTACATAATCTGTAAACCAGGCGCACATGGAAATATAAAATTCATTTTCATGATAAGAGTTTTGACTCTTATGAAAGTCTTGATTTTTTTTTTTTGATCAAGATGCCTGATTTCCTCAGCAGTTTCATTTTCCTTTCTTTAAGCAAATATCGATGGTAAAATTGCAGAGAATCTCTTTTGAGTGTTTTACCTTGTCTTAAAACTTTTTTTAAAATGTTGATCATTTTCAATAGTTTGATCAACAATTTCGGTCATCTTAAACAAGGTCACTTTGCAAAACCGTAGCAATTTTCTAGGGCTTTCCATGTTTGGAATTACTACTTTACAAGTTCTATGTAACCTTTCTTGAAGATCGTTGTTGGTAATTCCCTGAGTAGCAATCTACACCTCAACAGCTTGCACATTTGCGCCTAATTGTGCTCTACCGCCTATATTTTCTCAACAATAAACTTTTTTATAGAGAATCCATGGCTATTTCAGATGATATTTTTTCCATGCATACAGAAACAAATTCTTGTTGAGAAAAATCGATATTTCCGTAATACATGATAACATATTTATTTCAAAATTACATAAACAATTTTTTATTTTCTGTGATTCTATCAGTTTCATAGAATATGCAATCAAAATAATTTTTTCTTAAAATTTTATAAATTATGACTGATCACAATATTGGGTGGTAAGAAAATTATTTTAACCCGGGTGCAAATGTGATTTGAAAATATTAGAACAGAAAATGTTTAATTAATAATTTTTTTTATATTTTAACAAATTTAAATCAACATAAATTTTGAGTTTCTTGAGCAGAAATGATTTGAGCAGAATTCCGCATTAATATAAGACATCTTAAACGAGGTCTATGTAATAATAATATTTACACGAAATGCAAAAAAAATATCACTTTTAATTTATATTTTTTTTATTACAACTTTCAAATCATAATAAATTTTAGAGTGCATACCTGAAGGAAGGATTTGGGTGCCACTGGTTTAGAACTTATTTTTAAATAATTATGGGGTTATGTAATAAATTGTTATAAATATTCTTTTACTCTTTCTATTCATTTAGGTATAATCATATTTCTAGCGACAGAAACTATCGTTATACTGAATATAATTACACCCTCACAAAGGTTCATTCTGTTGTAAAGATTACAGTCTGTAGTTCAGGAGAAGATAACACCATAGCACTGACAATAAATCAGCTGAATCATGGAATTTCTGCTTTATTTATGACGGGGTGTAAATGAAACAATTCATGTTCTCTGTGGGAATATCTTTGCGGTTTCCGTAATTTGAAAGCGATTGGAAATAAATTCTTTGTGAAAAATCAAGGGGTGTTTAAGTATTAAGGGTTAAGAGTATCTGGGATAAAAAAATAAAAAAGAAGGAAGTATATTAAAACGGAATTAGGGATAAGGACAGACAGTTAGATGTTCTCCGAGAGATAAATGAATTCAAATAAATGATTTTAAATTGAAGCTAAGGACTCGAAAGTTCATGAAGCTACATTCCCAAGGGTGGTTTTTCTGTTTCTCTTACACAAACGTTTGTTTTTGCGTCCCATGATTTCATTAATAAACTTTGCCCGTTTTTTCACATATTCACTAATCATCACCACCGATTCATATTTGCAATCTTTATGCTATATTTATATAACCTTTCCGGTCGAACAAAGTGATGACAGTCAAATTTTCTTTTCTGATTTCGTTTGATATATAATATCATATGTAATGTTGAAAAATATCACATAAAAATCACGCATTTCTTAATTCTGAACCAGATTGAAAAATATATATCAAAATACAAAGAAAATTCAAATTGCCCACGAATTCAAACACGAAAAGAGAAAGGACAGACCTCATTTTAAAGCAAAAACAAGCCAGTATGAAAGTGACTGAAAATATGGAATTTTCATTTGCTGAACCGAAATGATTTTATTTACATTAAAAACGAAGATAACCTTAAGAAATTATACCTCTTCTAAAAATTAGCTCCTCGAGCAACATTTTATGTTTCAAACATTTCTGACTCTTCAGAGTTCAAAAGATGGAAAGGAACCTTTTATCATTTTAATAAATACTTTTTTACTTCTGAAATGATTAATAATAATCATCATCATAAAAATGTTGATAATAAGAGGAAGGTAGAAAAATTGTTGATTCCGCTTTTAAAGCCTTAATATTACTTCACTTATAAATGGAAAAATGCTAAAATTATTACAATTTTATTTTATTGACATTCATACAAAATTGGAAAATGTGAAAAAAAATTATTTTTTCAAAATTTCAAAAATTTTTTTTTCAAAAATTTTTTTCATCGATCACTATCATATTCATTTTCCATCCGTAGAAATAATCAGGTTAATCTAATTCTATAGCTGTTATTTTCTATCATGCAAATCAAAAATGGAAAATTAAATTACTCAAACCAATATTTTCACTCACTTATTTTAATTCTAAAACACGTTGTTAATCCTTATATTTCGGTATAAAAACTTTTTAATAAATTAACTTCGTAAAAAAAATATTAAGGCTTTGATTTTATATAACAGGTATTTATAATATTGCATCAGACATTATAATTTATTTTTTTCTTGTTCTTTTGATCACCTTCTTAGCAAAGTTTTTTATTCAGGAATAAACCGAATGTTTCGTGGATTCGTTAAGAAGAAGGTCGACCATATGTAGTTTTCGTGACAGGATTTTTCCAACTGGTTCATCCAAGTTTCCCATTAAATGTGCGACCTTCATTTCCCATTATTTATTTAAAGAAATTGCTCATCCGGAAAAGTTTACGGCTTCGCCACGTTTACAAAGTTATTATTTGCTGCTTTACGCTTCCTTGCTTCCTAACACCTTGGATACCATAAGGGAAGAACCACAGAAGCTTGACGAAAGCACACAACAAGAAATGACCGAATACTATTGCAGACAAAGAAGAGCTGCAACGGGGAAGCTTTTATTGTTAATAAATAGCGTAAATGGCGATAAGATAGAAGGGGAGATAGATCAAATTCGCGTAATTACTTTTCGATATCATTGCTTCCGATGAAAACTTCTAAACGATTTCTGTCTTATGGATTTTCCACCTTCAATTCACAATTCTAACATTTAAAACTGTTCCTAAACGAATTACGTTTTGTCTTTTCACGCGGGCGATAAGCAGGAATTAACTTACGGGGTAAAATATATGTTTGGATGGGTTAAGACTTGTGAAAGTTTCCGCGTTAGTAATTTAAAGGAGATAAACCTTCTGGAGAAAAAAAACCCCTTCAGGAGTGTCGCTTTGTGACGGGTGCATTCTACAAAATTAAACTCCAACACCTCTTTTCCTGTCTTAAATCAATAGCTTCCGGTTAGAGCTCTCAAATATTTTAATTCTTTGTAACCAGAACGATTTCTTTCAAAAATTTGATGACCTCAGACGAAAGAAAAAATTTTCCTGATAGATATTAGCCCAGTTTTAAGTATTAACAGTCAAATAAAGTTTGCTCGCACAAGATAAATATTGTATATAAATATAACTACGTAGAACTGCATATTTATGTATTTTTTCACATTTGCGTTCTACTGTGAAACATTATTTATTCAATTTAAATTTGAGCCCTATGTAATTTTAACATGCAATAAAAAAACTGAAGTTTATATTATCTAAAAAAAATTCCTCTGAAGCGTGAGCGAAGAGCAACAAAGGGAGGAAAAATAAAGAAAATTGTTTAAAACAAATATTTTTACCTCCCTTTTTCACTTAATCCCCGGAATGGTTTACTGCAAATGTTTCTTTAATGTGCGCACAACAGTCTAAAAGCAATTTCCATTAATTTCATTCTTTACCTAGAATAAAAGAAGAAAAAAGTAAATATTAAAACGCAATGTGTGTTTCAAGATACTAAGAATATTGTTAATAGGAAATTACTTTTTATATAATACATATTGCATATTATGTAGTAAAGTATACAACACTGAAGCTGAAATTCGAATTGCTTGATTTTTTAAAAACATTTTTATTACTATCTTTTAAATATGATAACATTTAACTGAGATGACCATTTCATAACCAGTAATAATCGAAAAGGTAGTTTAAAGTGATAGATTCTTGGATTCTTGTATCGTGCAATTCAATTTGATATAAAGCAAAATGAATCTAGATTTAATAGCAAAAAGAATTTTGTAAGTTATGAAATATAAAGTGTCTTTTCCAAAATCTTTTAATTATGGAAAACAATTGCCAATGCACAGTATTCTGTAATGATTTATGAATATATACTCCTTAATAATATAGCAGTCCGATCTTTTAAATGAATCTTTGATAAATTAAAGCAATTTCACACATTTTTGCAAATATTTTTATCAGAAGCAAGAAAAGAAATTAAAATGATCAAGTTTAATTGATATTGTTGATATTCAAGTAATTACTCAGCGTAGAAAAAATAAAAAATAACTTGTTTCATGAAGTATATAATTATTCTACCTATATATATATGTATTCTAGAAATGATCTACACAATACAACCTTATTTCACTCTGAAATAAATAAACTTTTTCATTTATGACATTTTAAGTAAATGAATGTATGAAGTTCCTTAAACGGATAACACTATAAACGTACCAATTATATTTAAAATTTCTAATCTATTCATTTCTTAAATTTAAAAACTGCATTAACGTAAATCAAAATATAATGTTGTAATTGTATAACTAAATATAATGTTTATATTATAAATTGTAAATATTATAATTATATACTTTTAGTTTTTGATTTTCTTGCACATGGTATTTAAAAGTTTTTCAATCCTTACACTGTAACAGAAAAATACAAGGAGTTTGATATTTCATTATACAAAAAAAATTTTGGACATGCATTCTTTGTGTTAAACATTATTTAATTTCGGCTTATTTTCCAAATTTTGCATATATATCATCAAGACCCTAAAGAATTTGCTTTACACCTTTAGGTTATTCGTTTTCCCCTGAAATTTATTCTTTTCCCTTGTCTAGTCTTCCGTTCTTGTTTTTCCTCATTTATTTTTATATTTTATTTAAAAATATTCAAATATGTGATGTTTTTTCTCTATAACTGCCTGTTTTAAGATGAAACAACAAAATTTGTTTGATTATTAACAACAATTTTAATTGTTGTTAAACAAAATAGATATGGACATATTTAACAATTTAATAATGAACCAGCATTAATTAATTTTATTTAAAATTTGAAAAATGGACATGAATTGCTAGAGGCAGGTCTTTTTGATAAATCTACAACAAATTCAAAATATTTAAAAATGAGACCTGATTAGTAAGTAATTTTGTTTCTTCAAATTAATGAAAAATCTTTCCTATTAATTAATTTTATTGCATCAGAAAAAGGTTAAACCCTTTTATATATATATATATAAGATTTATTATCAGGAAACCAAATTAAAAAATAAGCGTCCTCTTAAAATTCATCAAAATATTAAATATATGGTTAAAAGATATTACTTATTATGCATTAACACATTCAGATAAAATGTTATGTTTGTCAGCATGCATTTTGAAATCTTCCCCCGTTAAAAAAACTATTTTAAATTACATAAATTTTATTTAATCGTATTTTAACTGATATAAAAAAAAATAGATAAAAAATATTTTATCAAAACTGTATCCAAAATGCAGAAATTCCAACTCATTCAAATGTGCTTGTTACGTCTATATCAGATCTTATTTTTCCCTTTCCTGCAAACGGATGATGTTCGGTTTTGTTTGTAATAATTTAATGACAAATAATACTATGTTCTTTGAAGAAGTAGCAATTTTTTGTTCTCTTCTCAATTATCAATTGATAATTGAGAATAATAATTGCCTTTTAAATTTAATTTAAGGCTTTCTTTTGATGCATATATTATCTTTTTTATAAAGTAATTTACAGATATTTCATCAATCAACCTTCAATCTAAAGAATTTTTTTTATAGAATTGCCTCTTTTCTTCAATAGTAGTAATGCTGGAAAAGATTTTTTTATTTGAAAATGAATTTGAAATTGCAATTTGCCCAATAATTCCACAAGGTGGAATTTTTCATCGTTATAGACGCCTCAGACTTTTCATGTTAATATTTATAACACTGAAATTATTTGCAATAATTTAATTCCGATAAATTATAAATAACATGTAAATGTAACGCTCGAGGGAAAAACTATAAACTGCATTTAAGTGAATTTAAGATAGTTTGATTTTATAAGCCTGAATGCAAATTATGGAAAGTGGAAAATTTAAAAAAGTTTCTTGAGAAACGCTCCAAAAAAGAAAGGCCATTTGACTGTCGGAATTTTCCCTTCAATCTAAAGAATTTTTTTTAAAGAATTGCCTCTTTTCTTCAATAAGAGCAAAACTGGAAAAGATTTTTTTATTTGAAAATGAATTTGAAATTTAAATGTTTAAAGCAAGTAATGCTCGTTTAAATAAGAAAAAACGGGGTAACTCAAGCAACAGTTTGCACCGCAGTTACTTGAATAGATATACATACTTAAACATAATTCATTCAAAATGCTAATGTCTCCGTTTTTTCGCATGAAAAAAGTTTAGAAACAATTTGAACGTTAAATTCTGCCCTTGCTTCTGTTTTGAATTCACGTAAAACAAGCACCAAAGTTAATTACATTGTTCATGCCTGCGGATGTATTAATTTCATTTTAGAACTTATTCATACGAAGATTTTTTTCTCCGTATGTATCATAGACAAATTTTTGCTTTCTCAAAGATTACCTTTTAGTCTTATTCTTGGAGACTCTCATCAGTAAAAGAAAAATTTCTCGCTTAATTGCCAATATTCGTCCAAGAAATATTAAAATTTTTATAGAGCATTTTCTATCATAGATACTTTATTTGACACATGTTTGGATTAGGATTAGGAATCTTTTCATCTTTTCACATGGGACACATAAATCCGTTTATTGGCTTCTACCCAAAGTTCTCCGACATCCCTTAAATTTAATTTCTTCATATAAATTTTCGAGCATTTATAAATGTAAAATTGATGATAAAGCGATAATCTGGTTATTAGATCGTAAAATTCCTTTAAACATCCATTTTTATTACTTGCTCGGCTGAAATTTGTCGCCCATTGACCAAGCCTTACCCGTAATAATGCTTAGAATACGAAAATGAAATTATCCCCAAACACTGAGACGAAATTTAAAATTAATTTTTGATTAGCATTGGAACATTCAGATTTAAAAGAAATATTTAGGAGTAAACATCAATGAAGTTCCATAAGCAAAGAGGATAAAGGAGCTTTGATAACCCTTAAGATATCTTAGCGTCAGTCAAAGTTCTTGTCATAAAATTTATAAATTTTCTTGGTATAAGGCTGCATAATAGGAAACGTTTAGCGATTTTCTCATTTTAATGCCCAAATTCGTTGCTAATCGAAAAAAAAATTTTCTTTCTTCTTTTTAATTTAAGTTTGTCTCAAAACCGAAAAAGTAACATGAAATTTTTTAATATATGAGCTTAATATAAATTTGTCCCTTAAACTCAATTTTCATGTCTTCCCTTGTGTATATTTTTTCCATTTCTGTTGAAAAAATGTTAAAAAATCTTGAGATAAACCGCAAGCCACATTGTAAAACTCAAGATAAGTCTTAAAAATCTTTCACCTATTAACTAGTAAAACAATAACTAATTTTTCATATTGAATAAAAAGCATTATATATGATCTGCGATAAAACTTAAAACAAATAAACTTCAGATAATTAATAGAAAAAAAATTAAAATTTATAGCATATTAAATATGTTACAAATCACTTGACTTCACCTGTATTCTGTATCTTATTAGAGAAAATTTTACGAACAATTTCTATAATTAAAAATTCCCTTTCCCCTTCCTCAGAAATAATTATGAAATTCTAATAAAATTTACTTTAAACCCGAAATTTAAGTATAAATAAAAAACTTCAAGTGAAAAAGTGCTTCTATTTGTAAATAATTGAAGGAACAAATAACTATTATTTAAAGAGCCGATTTGATAAATTCTTATTTGCTTAAAAATAGTTTTTTAACTAGCGTAATTTCAATTAAAACTTTATAATGTACATATTATCTACTTATTATGAAACTTTACTTTCAGGGGAATTATTTGTATGGAATTAACCACTTCATTATTTTCCCACTAAGTATAACATACGGAGACACCAGTTTGATCTGATCAATTGTCATCAATGTCAATTAAATTATTTCTATAAAATTACACCATCTCTTCATGTATACAAAGTTTCAAATTAAAAATTATTTACAGATTACTTTGGAAAAATTAAAGAAAAATTTTTTTTTGTAATTTTAATTGACTAAAAAGCATAAACCAAACCATGTGGACAACTACTAACATTGCTGAGCATTGTTTCTGTGAAGCAAGAACTTCAACATTTTTCTAAAATTTTGTATACAAAGCCGTTTTACGGAGTTTTAATGAAATTTAGAATTTTTAATAATTGTAGAAAATAAATTTGTAGAATAAAAATAATTTAAAATGATAAAACGTTATCATTTGCTGAAACACATCATTCAAATTTACAATGTAGTTTGTAATTATAGTCATTTTGAAGCTATATAAATTTGTGAAATTTTTTCACCTCAAATTTTAAAATGAGTAATTTAAGCCCAAAGATGGTTTAGTCAATTATTTTCTACTCCGAAAGAAGTATATATCACTAAAAAGATCAAAACTTAATCTTCAATAAATATAACATTTTAATCACTAAAACTTATGTAACATAAATGCTAAAACTTAAAAATTTGTCGGAATATTATGTAAAATACATACATATAAATAATAAAAATTTTTAACCAAATACTACTTCGAAATTTGAATTAAATATTGCTATCTTAGTAATAAATTTTAGTTTATTGCTTTCAAGTTTTATGAATCCCTATTTTCGATTAAACTATGTTTGTTTTGTTAAATGTTAATGGAAACCATATTTTGTTGTCAATACTTATTTATTCCGTTTAGTATTTTTATTATTTCTTGCACTCTGCAATTATTTTTTCATTATTGCCAACTTAGTTATTTCACAAGTGCAATAAAAAGAAAATAGAAAAATTGAGCTTGACCAATGACGAAATATTAATTTGATTGAATAGTGTTTCCTTCACGCATTTAAAATTATAAAATTCACATATTGTGATGAAGTTTAAAAAAGAAGTGAGAAAAAGACATAAGTTCTAAGGAGAAAAATCTTAATTTGAAAAAGGATTTGGAGAGAAATTGGAAATCTTGAAAAGTTTTTCGCTTGAGTAAATCCTACTAGAATAGGCAACTTTTGCTGAATTCGCTTCTTACCGAGTAGAATAATTTTGAATTAGACTTCATACTAAACGCAGGTCAGAAAATGAAAAGAATGAAACATATCACAAATATATATAATGAAGAGAATGAAGTAACTATTTTCTTATCAAGATAATTAACTTAGGATGCGATTCAAGTGCTTTCGGCCCAAGCTCAAGCAATGCGCAAGCAAAAGAGGTGGCTTTTGGCTTTTTTCCTCTTTCTCTTCTGCCATGATCACTTTGATTTTCCGTCAATTAAAGAAATAAATAGTTTCATTCGTGAAGGATTAAGAAAAGCCTGACACATTAATTGATTGAGTATTAGATATAGAAGCAAGACTCGTCTTTCATATTGTCAGGCAAATATATCAATTTGATACTACCAAAACAAAATTCTTATATTAACAGTTAACTAACCTAACCTGAATCTCTGAAAATTTCTTATTCTCCATTACGTTGGAATATTTTTATTAAGAGCGCTTATCAATAAAAATTCACATTTTTGGTGGCACTTGGAAACCAAGGATTTCTTCAACGGTCAAAGATTTATACTATTCCTGGGCTTTCGCTGATACAAAATAAAATAGATGTAAGTTGTCAGAATTGTTAATCAGTCATTGAGATAGCATTCACAAAAAAATTATTAATTTATATTATTTTTATAAGTTCAACGCCGTTTCATAAAAGAGCAAAATAATGCAGAGTATAGTTTACTTGAAAATTTATTTTGCTGTGCTGGCTTTATTTCTTATGTACCAATACTGTTTATGCTACATTTTTAAAAGCAAGAATGACACATTCTTTAAAAATAAGACTTAGCATATATCTTAAAGCTGTTTAAGTCAGAATGTCGTATTTTATGAATCTTTAAAAGCTCATCTTCCTTTCGATACAAAATGTATAACTTCTAAATTTTATCACAAAAGTAACCATGAAAGGAATAAACATGTGAGCGATTCTTGAGTTTGATTCAGAAATGCAAATAGAGCCTGTTTACATATCGCTGACTTGTTTTACAAATAAACAGAATTTAACCAAAATGTAAATTCTTCCCATTTTCGGAAATCTCACTGTTTTATTATTTTTCTTATAATTGGCACCTCTCGATTGTGTCAGCAGTTAATTAGCATTCAGATATAATAACATTTTTACGCACAACAATTGTTTGAAGGATTAAAGAAATACAAAATACATTCAAGTTACGAGATCTATATTGCCACACATTCAACCAATCTAATCAACAAACTGTCATTTTATTCTCAGTATAAAATTTGTAGTTCATCCGTAATCGCAATTCTAAATAAAGTAAACAAAACTATCCAAATGACCATGCAAAAACTTTTGATTATTCCATAAATATTTGTGAATGAAGATAATCAGAATTTGTGAAAATTCACAAATTAGTCAAGAAGCCGATGTTTAATTTAAAAAAATTTCCTTTCGCAGAAAAAAATATTTTAAAAATTTCTGTTAATATTTAACAGATTTCAAATGCAGAAACCATAATATGATTATAATTTAAATGAATATAATGTCCAGCAAAAAAAATCTTATTTTAAGTGAAGTGAAAAAATTTTCGTAAAGTATCCATTACAGAAAAATGAATTTTTTCAAAAATTTCACCTATACATGATTCATATGCGAGATTATTCAATAAGATGTGACGCATAAATGTAAAATTAAGAAATATCTTATTTCTGAACATTAACTTTAAAAAATTTTTTAAAAATTAAAATGTAATGATAATAGTTCTATACATATTTATTTAAAAATGTGAATTATTTTCAAATAATCATAATTCACAACTAATGTGCAATTCATTTTAAATCTTATGATTAGACTTCACGAAATAGAAATTTAAAAAACTCTGTATTTAACTATATCTTTCAAGTAAGAGTGCACATTAGAAATATTTTAATTTTTATTATAATCTTTTAGAGTTTTTTTTTCATAAATTAAATGAACAAGCTATGATTTTCTTACTGTTTTCGAAAAATAATTACTGTAAATATAAAAATTAAAAGAAGATTAAAAATGCATTCGATGATCTAGTGGAAAATTTATTAAGCCCAACTGACCAAAAAAAAAATGTTCGCTTCTAACAAGCATATTTTCGTCGAAGATGATATTGTTACTGTGAATGCTCATTAAAAAGCATGTAATTTTTTATTTTGCCTGAATTGTGCTTTAAAAAAAATTTAACATTTTCCCCAAGAATTTTTATTTTTCGTATTAGGAGTTATATAATTCGCTGGAGTTTATACGCTAAAGTGAAAATTATCTAATGTTTTAGTATGAAGCCGAATTAATTAGTTTTGCTACTTAGAAATTTCGGTTTTCTAAATGGTTAAACCGATAAATGTCAAAATTTATTCCTCTCGCGCACAATTTTTTAAATAAATGTAATTATTTTTAAATTATAACAAAATTTATGAAATACATTATGAATTTAACATACATCAGTCATTTTTATTTGCTTATAGAAAATAAACAGAAACAGGTGAAAGTTTTCTTAAGTATTGCGAGACATCACTAATTAAATAATTTTTCTTTGTACTTCCATAATACTGATAGACGAAATTATTTTTCAAAAGAAGTTTTAATGCAAAAGTAATTCAAGTGGAGTCCAAAAGTCTGATTGTCTCGTTTTTAAGAAAGATTTTCCGGAAAATAAAGTGAAATAATCTTTCAAAATTTTCTTTATTCCCACCATTTGAATTGGACAATTTTCTGCAGAACCGCGCTCTTTAAAACATTTTCTTTGAAAATACGGTCACAATTCGCCCTTAAACGTCTTGACTGATTATTTTCTTAGCAATGAAGGGAATTTTTTAAGTAATTTTTATATAAAACCAAATACATATCATAACTATAATGTAAAATACTTGTAAAATTATCGTCAGCAAGGTTAATGAATCTTTATTATTTAAGCCATTTAAAATACGAGAAATTGAAATTGTGCCATATCGCAATATTCAGCTTGTAACTTAAAAGAAATGCAATTTACTCCTCATTTTAAATTGTAAAGAATTCAAAATAACTAAATGGAAAATATTTCCTGTTTAAATTGCATCTTTAATTTCTGAGATTATCATTTAATAGGTGATGTTAATCATGGATGTATTATTTTACTATGTGTATATTGCATTAGAGAATTAAGCAGTAAGATAAGAAAAAACTATATATCAAAAAAAATTTTTTGACTTCTGCACGAACAAGTTCACACGTAAAGGTTCTAATTATTTTCGGACAAAAAATATTATTGATTTATTGCTTTACTTTTTTATAATTAAAATGTTTGCAAGAAAGCAAAAAATTTCAGATTGTCCTAAATTTCTAGGCGTTAAAATCCACATTCAAAAGTAAAGTTCCTTCTGGAGTTGTTGGAAATTTTTCACCGCAAGAAGAACAGACTGAAGTTTCTAAAAAGTATCGAATAAGTCACGTTTTTCCAGAATGCGTTTACAAAGAATTGTTGATTAAATTTTAGAAATAATCTCAGAGATTTCCCGGTTCTTTAAATTTTTTAAGCGGAAATAAAAAAATTTTCCAAAATGGAATAAGCCCGAAAAAGAGACTTCATTTTTTGAAATAAAACAAAACCCTTGGCATTTCTCTTTAATTCCACCTCCATCATTAAATTCTGTAATTTCAATAACCCTTCTTATCGCGAAATCTTCCTCTTTTTTCCGTATTCGCAATAATTTTAATTTGAAAAATTAATTTTTTTCCAAGCTAAATGGGACATTAACAAAAGCTTTAGGTCCCTTCTAAAATTAATGAAAGCTTTTAAAGTTTCTTACGGGATGAGGATTTCCCTTTTTCTGTCCCTCTGTTAAATAATAAAATTGTTTTTAAACATTGCAAATGAGGGTTGGTTGTAAAATATCCGGCAGATCCCAAGCATTTGGAGTTTTTAAAAATTTTTTCCTTTAAAACATGCGGCAAACACATGCTTCTGGTCCGACACAAATAAAGCGACTAATTATTTCAATGTAAAGGGATAAAAATAATATAATTTTTTTTTACTTTCCCAATTTGCTGTCGTGCTAAAAGGTGTTCATTTTTCTGGCAATGGAATGCAATTTGTTATGGACACTAAGTTTCGGAAAATACCAGATTTTTTTTTCCTTTATCCTTCAATGTAAATATTCAGATACATTATTTTTTTTTCCATCTTAAATAAAAGACTTAAGATTATGTTTTTAACAATGATATTGCATCCATGTTAAGGTTTTAATCATGAGAACAACTGTGTTATTGATTGCTAGCCTCCCATGTAGGAATATCTTGAGCATGAAACTAGATCTTGGCCTCAGCCAAGACAAGACTTATTTCAAGAGCAAATCAGATCGAATTAGTTTATGATCCAATTGCCGGTCTAGATTAATTTGCTGTTCATACTTTTTATGTAAATTGAACTTTCAGTTTTCCCGATGTAAAATTAGACTACACCCGTAACATGAGAATATATTCAGTCAATAACTATCAAAATAGGAATCTATCGCTTTAGAATTTATCATCGTCTAGGTTTATTTGTAAAGGAAGGTTTTTGCGGAAATGTATTTCTCTTTAAATGAAAATTCAAAACATTGATTAATAAAACAATTCATCTTCTGATTTTAGATTTCCACATCAAATTCTTGGAGCCGTTATTTTTGTAAACGAAGTGAATTAGGAATGATATTTTGGAAAAGAATAGTAAAAACGGGTGAATTATTTATGGTTAATTTTCAAAATATATTTTAATGGTATTTTGCATTTGCTCACAAATCATTTCCGTGATATATTGTTTGTTTAAGCCAATTTATATTTTTATAAAAATAAATTTAAAGCGGCTAAACATTAAAATTTAAAGAACGCAATTTGGTTTCGTCATTTAAAAGTTCTCATTTAACATTTTCAGCATTCACTAAGAAATTCATCTTTGGGAGGGTGGAAAGAATAGAAAACTTGTGCACAAGGTATCAATGAAATTTATTTCCCTTAAAACTGCATTTTCACCTATAATTTATCGTATATCTAAAGCATTGAATTACTTACGGTATAAAATGAAAATTTTCCAAAATTTTCTCAGCCTTTGTTTGCAACTTTTGGAAATTTTCATAAACCATTATTTCAAGATGGTTAGCATCGTAAAGTTGATCCGATTATTTTATTCTGAATTGATTTTTCACAATGAAATGGAATTTTGATCTAATGAAATAGTTTGAAGACATTTATTTCGTTAATATGCATATTTTTGTTCTTTGAACTTCGAGACGTATCCCTGCAAATTTAAACTGGATAAAATGAAATTACATGAAGAAGATACAGGCAAATTTATGACGGACTCGGTACATTTCAATCTTCATGAACAGATCAATACATTGTATTTCATTTTATTAATATTACTATAGGCAGATTTTTATTAAAAAGATTTTTTTTTAAATTAAAATTTAGGAATATTTATTGCATTATATCTTATTTACTAGATGCTAATCTAATCTAAATATCTAATATCTCATATAACGCTAAACATGTTAATTCTGCAATACTGTAAAAAATCACACAATATCTTTTTAATCATTATGCGATAAGACAATTTGACTAACTTTGAAGGCAGTTCTTTTAAATGTTCAATATTTTTCTGACAGCGTTACATTAGTAGGTAGAAGTAATTATATTTAAACGTACTAAATTTGGTAATGAATGTATGAAAATAATTTTGATCTATTACAACCCGATAATAAAGTATATATTTCTCATTTACTGCCATATTTTACATAAATGCAGCCAGTTACAAATTAATAAAAATATTGATAGCTGGTAATAAAAAGATAACTTTCATGTAAATCTGAAAATTACTAATTTTTCTCAAAAATAATCCACTCTACTTTAAACTTTTCAATCCCACGCTGATTTCTCACTTAGTTCTGGAGTTAACTTTCTCGCCTCATGTGCCGCAAATATTTTCACTTTTTAACCTTCGGCAATGATACAAGAAAAATTAATAAATTTAAAAATATTGTCAACTTTTAAATAAATTTATTTTCATATGAATCCCATTCTAAAGAAAAACCAAAATTGTTATGGTATTGATGACTTGAAACTATCTCCGAGAAAAGCAGTCAAAATACTTGAGAGTTGGCTTGTTCTGTTTTAAGTTATTGCTAGGATTTCGCAACGGATGTTAAGCTCTTAAAGTTCTTGAATGATTTTCAATTTCTTAATTTCCTGGTTTACCCCTATAAAACAGTGCGCCTAACTAATGTTTTTGATAAAATCCCCGAGGCAATACAAAACAATCTACGAGTAAATCATCCCTTTGTTTTTTTATTGAGTTAAGAAACTATAAAATTACTTTCAGCATGATTCAAAAAAAAAAGCAGCTTACATTTACAAAACTGAAATAGTAGGAATAGGAAACTGAAAGTTATTATTCACCTATTGATGTCAACCGGATACATCTGATGTATTTGGTTGATTTCTATAACTCCACAAAGAACGATTAATAAAATTTTGTTAAAAAGAAGAAATCTGACTTGCTACGTCGCTACTGATTGATTAAGCGCAATTATTCTCAGAGCACAATGAATTTTTTTATTTGCAGGATTACAGAATATTCTGCGCAATTGTTTAAGAAAACACGAACAGAAAGCAAAAGAATATAAAAAGTGCTTCGGCGTGTATGAAAAAAAGAACAACTTTTTTATTACATTAATAAATACAGGCTAAAAAATAACTAAATGAAATTATATATATTCCTGGGTTATTAAAAATTTATAAATTTCGCAAACTTGCAAGACGAGTTTTTAAAATGCATATCTATCCAAATTAAAGCGTCTTCACTTTTTGAAGCAAAAAGCTAAAACTTACCAATACCGTAAAACATGAAAATATAAATTTCCCTTGTACTAATATAAAATAAAAACCCATCACGGCATTTCAAGTTCTTCTTAAGCTCTTTACGCTCTTTTTACTTGATTAGTTGCACTTATTTCTTAATATAAGAGTTTAAAAATATCTTCGAAGCGAGTTTTTGGTGCTTCAGTTCATAATTTTTAAAAGATTTTAAATTAAGGATCAATTGTCTTAATGAAGAAACTTAGTGAGGTTTACATTTGTTAATGCATAATAATCCATTCATATTTCATGTATAAATTTCTGCAAATTTGTGTCACATTTATTGTCTTATTCTTCAAATTAATATTTTAAACAAGTTTATTTTTATTCAGAATTGAAGGTCCTTAAATGATCCTTAAAACCTTAATACAAATATTTATAACCGATGTTTTAATTGAACTTCAGCAATAAAGCTTTCACCGAAAATCCCTTTATTTCATTGCTCAGTCAAGAACAGTCTGCTGATGATGACATTTTACATCCAGAATTTTGTCTTGAATTTGAAATTTTAAAAGGAAGAGATACAATTTCAACTCAAAATCTAAATTAAAATATGGTTTTCGGTGATTTAAAAATTAGCAAATTTTCCTATTGCTCGAGCAACTAAGCATAAAATAGTTCCTAAGACATCTTAAAATAAATTTTATTGGGTTTATGATTTAACTTGAATATTTCAAATCATTGGTAGAACTCTGATTGGCATCCTTTCAGAGGCTCAAAAACGTAAAGATTAAAAAATCAAATGAATTATCTTTTGAATAGAAATATCAAAGAAATTCTTAAAATTTATTTTGGAAATTGTATATAATTTTCTTCTTTGATAGTTTATCGGTAAAACATTAATGTTTTTAACTCTCTTAAAGCGGTTGCTATTTAAATTTTCTGTGAAATTGTATTTACAACATATAAGGAAATTGATTATTGTATTACGCATGTCTTAAAAAAATTGATTGGAAAAAACATCATATCATATATTAAAGGTTTTTAAATGAATGAAGCAAAACTGATTTAATATTTAGATTTTAACGTTTTCATTTTTCCTCCTTTTTCTTTAGATTCTTAATTTCTCATAATTTTCATACTATTTTCTAACAAGACCCAATTCTCGAGGTTCTACATACATTATCTAAATAGTTATCTTTTAAGATTCATTTTGTGATGTTGATCTTTTGATTACACATTCCCAATGAACGAAAAACTTTGTTCCTTTACAAGTTTTACCTTAATGTATTACCATTCATTAAATATATATGGAATTTTTTTAAAAATTTATTTTTATTTAACTTTCTTTATGTCATTACGTGCTCGCATTAAAGGTTGTTTTCAACATATTTTGCTTAGATAATGATTTTCAATTTATTTAGAGTAATAAATATTAAATAAATTTATTATTATATTTATAAAAAACGAAACTTAACTTCAAGCTCCAAATGGTTACCTAAATGATTCTGAAACATGAATTATGCTTCAGCATTAAGCTTTTTATTTTTTTATAACACCATTTTTCTGTTTTGATTAGAAAACAAAATTCTTTCTTTTATGCGCAAATATTTTAAAAAATTAGGATATTATTTTAATATTAAAAAACTTTTATAATTAATTGGTTTAAACTAAAAAAGAATAAATGTAAAAATTTTTTATGATAAATATTACATATATTTTTACATGTGCATTGTATGCTGTTACATTTTCAAAAGACCACTGCTTGCACCATTAATTAATTTGTTTCGTTTTATATTAATTATCCCTTACATTATAACAACTACATATAACAAAATTATACAATATAATTACGTTATTTGGCTAATTTAATATTGAGAATGCATTACAAAAACTCTCGCTTTGATGACCCGTTTTATCTTATTCGTCATCTTTTTTTAGTCCAACATAAAATTGAACCTTAAATTCTAATGGTCTCTATTATTGTTTTAATGGTCTTCTTTTGTTTTATCGCATCTTAAGGACTTATCTAAGCTCTGAAAATGGCCATATTTCGCTTTATTTGAAGATTTGACGAGGCTGATAAACGAATAAAATGGAAATGATCAGGAAATGTAAGGAACGTTGATAGATCCAAATTTCATATTGAAAACCATTGGAACCTTCTAAAAGCTTCATTAGTTAATCATACTTTAAAGTGATTGATGTTTTTGAACCTTTCATTTTCAGAGCTGAAATTCTCAAAGATCCTCTCTCAGATGCCTATCCCCATACGCCCAGTGCATTACTAACTCGAAGCTCCAATGGATCATCACGGTAAAAAGGTTTATTGTGATTTAATGGAAACGCGACAAATTCTTGTGCAGTGAAGAGCATCACTTTGTAATGCGTCAAAATGAAATTAATTTCAAGTTTTGGGAGCAAATTTCAAATTTCAGCCTTTCACCTACTGATAATTGACTATAATTGCCAGATATTGCACTGGGAACTTCGAAACGCAAGATCATGCATGGCACAACAAATGCCGCGTTAGCACCTTAAAATAAATCCAAACTAGAAGGGATTCCCTTAAAAAGAACCAAAGAATATTTTTTGACTCTGAGTAAAAATTTTGCTTATTAGCTATAAGAAAATTCTCGTTTCAAATGGAATTTTGCAATTAAAAAACGAATTTTCGCAAAATTATTTTTTCTGTAACCTGACCTTAGGGATTATATTGGATTTGACGACTTAGATGAATTTGTTGGAACTCAAAATATTCTAATGCCTTCTTCGAATCCTAACTAAATAACTTGAATATTTAAACGGAAACAAAATTTAAGTATTCAAATTTTATAAAGACTCGCTGCATTATTATCTACTAAAAGAACGTACTTTTTATTAAATATGGCATTGATGAGAAAATAAGAGGAAAACTTTTAAGTTAAAGAAACTGTGCGTTTTTGCCATATATTAAAAAATAATTTTATGATATTAAAGTTAAAAGCAAAAATTTAATCAGAAGGAAAACGCTTTAAAATTAACTTTCTAGTACCAAAAGTATTTCCCACATCTAAGGCCTTTGTTGTACATCTTTTTGTCCTAAGAAATTGCCATGTTTGGCGCATTACTTGCCTTGCTTTTCATTTTTAGCGCATTTTTCTTTGTCAAAAAAAGAGTTTTTTTATATCAGAATGATAAATACTCAACTAAGTATTTTGAACCTCCAACGAAGTACATTGAACTATTACGATTACTTTTCATTTTCTCCAAATAATTTATTGTCCCAAACCAAAAATTTTTCGAAAATAAAAGTAGATCGTCACACTTACCTTGTATCTTGCATTTTCAATATACTGCAATTTGATAATACATTGCATTTTATGCATAAATTTTTAATGACAACCAATATATGAAAGAATTTTTTAAAATAAAATACCTTATTATAATACAAGTCTGCAATATCAATGATTTCAACCATTGACTTGGCAATGATTTCTAAAACTCTTAACAACTTCTTTTTCTAAAAAGATTCATTTATTAAATTTCTGTTTTTACCAGTTAAAAAAACTAAAATGATGAAATTTTATCGTAGATTACGGATAGCTGAGAAACTGGGCTTGTAACTGAGTCTGACTACTTTTATTATGTATAGAAATATCGACTTCTGTTATATTGTCTGATTTTATTTCATGCAAATGCCAAATTTACTGAGAAGCTAGCATTAATATCGCTTGGTGTCTTAAATTATCCCTTCTTTTTTTCCTAATTTTCATTTTTTTTGTATTTTTTTTTCTGTGCTTTCCATTCGATGGATGTAAAAATTGAAAGGTTCTCAGTCACATTAACTGCCTTGAAAAAAACTGGAGAAAAGCTATAACTTAATTTTTAAAAACCATTGCCAAAATTTAAATTACGATGATGGATTGCCCACTTCATTGACAGACGAATTAGACTAAATTTCGCTTAAATTAATTTTTATTTCCATCAACTTACTGGCATATTGAATAAGATTTGGGAAGATTCCATTTAGGTTGATTCATACCGAATGAGACAATTAGGTATTGATCTCTTTCCAAATTGTTTTTTTTCCGCAGTCTAGCTCAAAAGACATTAACTAATCTGAAACTTCTTCAGATACATGTCAAGAACTATATCTTTTCTGTTAAACTTTTAAATTTAAAAGAAAAGTTAAGAAAATATTCTTATTTTCCCGGTTCTGCATTTTCCGGTCGGCAATTAACTTCCGGCATTAATAATAATTTTTCCGTCAAGAGGTAAAGCCCCACAAGGGGCTTTAAAATATCAAATTGGGATTTTCCATTTGTTAAAATCAAATATTTGTTGAAGTTTTAATTACTCATCATTATACAAATTGAATATGTCCTTATTGATCGCAAGGGAATCTAGTTTCGGACCCATTCCGATATTCAGCACAGGGTCATCTTCCAGTAATTTAATTATCGCAGGCTTTCTTCCACCTAGTAATGCAAACTTAAAACTTCAGATGTTTCGAAATTAGTTAAGAATTTTATGGTAAATCATTGTACAGAAATTATGCTGACACTGTCATAAATTATAATGTTCTTTTTAGTGATAGCTCACAACAAGAAGTAGTCTATCAAACCCGAAATTCTTCAAAAAGAATTAAAAGAAAAAACAATCCTATATTATGCAAAGCTTCATTATGAGGATTTAAACAAGGTTGTGGATTGTTGTGAAGAGGAAAGTTAACCGATATTATGTTATGATAATAAAGAATTGAAAGGGGATGATTGTCGAAGGAACAAAGTTTGTTTAAACAAAGTTTGTTCATTTGCAGGTTTCCCTTAAAGGGAAACCTGCAAACTTTTTCTGCTAGAAAAAACTATGTTAGAAATGCCACAAAGTTTGTACCATAGGAGATCAGAATCCAATATTGAACTTACGAACAAACGAGGAACGATGACGAATTTCTTAAGTAGATAAGGAGATTAGTTAAATTTACCTTAGCAATTGCTTATGGGAGAAATAAATTTTTTATGCTATTTAGTCAAACTAGATGAAAGATCAGAATTTTTCTTGTTCAGAGATTATCTATAAGTTTCAGTCCCTTCCATTATGGGTGTAAGCACTTGTTTTTCTGCTAATGAGAACGCTTCTCGTTGCTGTTTTAAAGACCATGAGAAGTTTACAGAATGACTTACTCAGTTCACTTACGGAAGACAACAATATTAGAAAATGGATCCTCTAAAACTGCTTTGAGATTGTTTTAACGTTCACATAAAAGATGAAAACAATATGATATTATTTCCCTTTTGAGAAAAGTTTTAGACAAAGGAATAGTTTTCCTTAATGGCCTCAAAATCTTCACTGCTTATAGGACAATCGATTGCTG
The DNA here is from genome assembly GCA_028565995.1 of Ricinus marginatus. Classification (NCBI taxonomy): domain Eukaryota; kingdom Metazoa; phylum Arthropoda; class Insecta; order Psocodea; family Ricinidae; genus Ricinus; species Ricinus marginatus. The sequence goes on from JAOWBB010007246.1 coordinate 54,291, forward strand.
CAACGAATATTCGGAGTTTCTTAGTAATTAATCATTTTTACCAGTTATGGCCTTATAACCAAGTTGCTGAATTTGACAAGAATAATCAGTAAAAAATAGTAAATGTATAGAAAACTATAAAAAGGTAAATGGGCATATATTTCTCTCTTTATTCCTGACTAGCATTTTATCGGCTAAAAAACACTTTAATAACTCTGTTAGCGATTGCACACTGTAAAAATTTTATTTTATACGACTAAAATGTAACAGAAAGCATAAAAACTGTTCTTTAAATACCATACTCTTCAATTTTTCCACTTTTTAATGATACACAAAAAATATTGATTTTTTTGCAACTAATTAAAACTACATACTCTGAAATCAATAAACTTTAGATGTAAAATAAATTTTAAAACATTTCCGTTTTACTATCTTCGTTATTTTGACCCTTTTTTTCTCTCTCTCTCTTTCTCCATCTTTTAACTCTCGCAATGCCCAATTGATATCATATCTAGGAGAATTATTTAAATCACATTTAACATTAAAATAAGTAATTTTATCAAATTTCTCAATTTTAGTTTATAAAATATCTGCGAATTTTATAATTCATAAATTGAATTCGATGTCTTAATGAAGAGCTTCGTTATTCGATTCTGCTACTGGGCATTTGACTGTCGCAATGGCAACACTGTTTTGTAAAATTAAAAATACATTAGCAACATTTATATTGGCTAAATACAACTCATCAGTGTCTAATGTGATATAATGAATAACATAAATGGCCGTTTGGATGATACTTAAAATTATTTTTTGGCAAAATCTTGATTACTTTGCTCAATATTTATTCCGCGATATCACTCTTAAGGGTTGACCTTTCTTGCGCTGTGACAAAAATACATTAAGTCAACAGAAAGTAATAAAAGTTAGCATTAAATAGCGGAAGGAAATCCGATTTGGATAAAAATATAAGAAACGCAGGTCTTTCAAACTGAAATTGCTTCCCATCCATTCTTCCAGTTACCAGTAATACATAGGAAATAATAATCGTATTTTTTCCTAAAACCAATTCCTCCACATTCCGGATTAATTCCTGCTTCTTTTTTTTTTTCAAAAGCTGATTTAAGTTTTCGAAGTAGAATTTATGAAAAAAACGTATACCTGAGAAATAGATAAGTCTATCGAGAAAAAATTGCAAATGACTGAATCAAATATCTGATATTGAAAAAAAAATGTATAATGAAAATATTTTGTACCGCTCCAGAATATATTTCTTTAGCTGCATTTAATATGCGGTTGTGTTGGAAGAAAATTTTGATTGAGTGCGATTATGATATCTCAGAAATGCAAATGAGGGATCTCAGTGAAGAGTGCAAGCAGTTCCTATTAGATTTTATCAATGTGAAAAAAAAAGCTTTAGCTGCATGGATTTTTAAAATAGAAACTTGAACTTTTTCCGAGAGAAATATTTTCCACATACAAAATTTCAAACAGCAACCACTAACTGTCTGCAATTTTTATCGATTTTTAGTAGTCCGGAATCAAATGCAAATAAAAGATCACGTCCAAATGAAAAAAATTATACAAATATGAATTTGTTTCGTTTACACAGTGGAAAATATAACTTATGAAACGCTTTAAAAACACTGAAAAATCTAGATTGTTTTATATATGAATGATAGCCGAAAATAAAAAAAAAGATATTGTGCAGTTTAATTGATAAAGAAAATTCCGAAAATCAAATATACTAGAGAACGTAGGTTTTTTTTGGAAATTCAAGTGTATAACGCGACTGATTTATCACTGAAATGAACATATATTGCATTAAAGGGGGTTCAAATAGATATCTCTAAGTAAAAGTAGTCACTTCATTAATAAGCAATAAACAATCATATTATTTTTTATTCTAATACGTTTTATTAATATATTTCAGCTGTATACTATCTCTTATTTATATTAGGGGTAGACAATAATCACGACAAAGAAAATTCTGCGAAACTCGAAAAATTTTCAAATTGCATTAATAAACAATAAAAGTTTCTTATTTGTCATATAACTCATTAAAAAAATTTGTTACATAAATGTATCTCCAGTGAAATTAGACCGCAAATGTGAGCCTTGGATTTATAGGAGCTCGGAAACTATTTAATCTTACATGGCTGAAATAATGCGAACGAGAAAAAATTCTACGTAAGGAATTATAATTAGATTCTTTCAAAAGAGGGTATAATGTCAACGAGATGATAGGAGTTAATAAACGTGACACAGTTCCCAAATGAACATCAAAAACCTAGAAAATGAAAAGATTTTTTCAGCTTAAAAGACTGATGAAGCTTAATGTGGAAACTGAGAACCTGGATTTAAGTTTCAAAAGAGAATTTTCTACCTTTTAAATGTAATAAAACTATTATATAATTGTATAACGTAAAAACATCAAATCATGAATTTGTCCCAAAATACTCTTTTTTTCATTTAAAAAAGATTTATTAAGATTCAATATTTTCATTACATTCATCCTTATTGAAAAAATAAATTTTTTGTTCATTAGTCGAATTGAACTGTAAAAATTAATTTTCATTAATCATATTTGGTATTGCATTTCTTGCTCTTCTGTTACAGGTGGACCTGCGATAGACCACGCTCCTTATTGGGAGCAACCCTTCTCTCAGCCATATTTCGATAACTCTACCAAAAGGGAAGTAGTTACAACTGTTGGTCAGAGTGCATATCTATACTGCAGAGTCAGAAATTTAGGTGATCGAGCTGTGAGTAACTTTTACCACCCACCATTTAGATTGTACGATTTCTTTTATTTAATTATTCATTTCGCATCGGCGTTTAAGAGTCTTTTAACAAAAACAGTTTTCCGAATAATCAAATTTCTTGCAAAACTATTGGTATGATTTAATATTAAATAAAAGTTTGATGTGCCGTGCATCAAATATTTTTCTGCATATATCTTGTGTGCCATGTGGAAGATAAATTTTTACAATAGGAAATGGTCGTCGATATTAATATTTAAATATGCGTCAGCAGCCACTGTGAAAAAAAAAATTCTATTTTTATGGTAAAGTCAGAAATATTGTTGCATGGGCATGTGCTTGGTCTCTTTGCTTTATGAAAGAGTGATGGATGCTTGGCTTTCTTTACTGGCAATGACGGCAACGAGCAACACACAAAATGATCTATTATTTGAGTAAAATATGAAACCGTCGGAATAAAAAGTTGTAAATTATTATAAAAGTCACCTGACTTCGAACATAAAGATTTACGTTATTCTAATTTTTCTTTTTTCCTTTCTTTCCCATTTGAAGAATTCCGTTCTAAAAGTGTTCTTTCAAAACATTACAAGTTGATTCTTATTCAGCTGGATTTGTTATAATAAATGACAATATTCTGACATATTACGGCAGGCTCAGCATCCTGGAGCTTTGATTCTAATAGAAACTTTGTATAGTCAATGTGTTGAAGATTTATGAGTAAATACATCCTCTCATTTGTTGACAGAGGTTTATTCGCAAGATATTTTAATCTTAAATTAAAGAGTACAATTAATCTCATTGAATATAGTTATAAATTCCAAAGCACACCGTAATTAGTCATTAAGGTCTTAAATTTATCATGCTTTAGGTATCAGTTCAATATTTTCCCTCATGCGCAATAATATTAGTGAGATCATTAGTCACTAAACATTATTCAATCTTTATTTTAAAATATATGCATAACTAAGTAGGATTATTTATTTATAATTAATACATTCAGCAATCGTAATTAATTTATTTAAAATGTAGCACAACCGATTATATGACTTCACTAAAAGTAAGGAATGAATAAAATTTATAAGATCTTAATTACTTAAAGGTCTAAATTTTTATTTTACGTCTTATGATATATGAATTATCATTTCTGCTAATAAAGAAAAAAACTTTATTATCCATAAACTTAAAATGTATTAAAAATATATAACTTTTGAGAACGTGATGCTCTATGATTTGTAATATCTTATAGACAAAAATAACCAATCTAACCAATTCATTCACATAAAAGTTTCATTTTACCTATGGCAGTTTGTAAAACAGGATACTATTTTTGTTAATTTGCCTATTACATCGCTTCAGGAATTATGAATATAAACACAATTAAAAGCAAAGTTTAATGCCTTTTTCGTTTAGAAAGTAAAATTATTTCTTTTTGATTAGACCTCCAAATACTAGTGAAAAGCAATTGATTGTTGTCGAATAGTTGTTTGCAATTAGTCTTAGACCTGATTATTGATTTTCTTGCCGAACTGGCTTCTAAAAAATGTAAAAAATTTACTTGTTAATAAAATACGGTCATTTACTTTTTAAAAAACGCATATAGTTGTAAAGAGAAGTATTGAAAGGAATTTTTCTTGTTTAAAGTTTAATATAGTTCCACATTGTTGAATAATATTAAATTATCCAAATGTGTAACATCAAGTGCAATTCTAATGCTTTGAAAATTGGACATCAGTGATTTTGATTATATGAATATAGAGATTTTCCTAATATGGAATTTGATTCATATAAAAAAACTGAAAATTATAATTATTGCTTATTAAATGTTGATAATCGAATGATTGTCCTTTTGGGGAATCCAGTTTGAGTTCTTGTTTCATCCTTAGATGTAATTCATTCATGAACGGTTGAGAAAAGATTTGTTTTATGTGCTGAAAACGTCTTTTCTAACTTCGACGATCTGGGCGCAAATTGAAGAACAAAAGTGAAAATCATTTGGCAAAATAATAGCGCGAAAAGCATTTAAATGCCTTTCGCGATTTACGGCTGGGCTCCAATCTCCGGTTTAAATGCCATTTGCTGTTAATCAGCATTTATGATGGACATTATTAACTAATTGGGTGAATATTGAGTAACAAGGGAAGCTAAAAATAATAAATTCTGTTAATCATAAAATGTCGTCTATCCACTGTTTGCCGCCATTTACGTCGCACCATAAAATTTTATTAATTGTCGTATGATAATACCAAAGGGAACTATTCATAAATGGCTGTTAACTCACCTATTGGTAATTTTCATCTCAAAAAAAATTGCTCTTTACAAATACAATCAAGTTGTGATGGTAACCTAAACAACTATAAAGTTGAAAAAGGGAGAGGAAAAGAAAGTTGAAACCATAAATTTTAGTTTTTCAGGACGCTGAGAATAAGTTCAAAAAATTATTAATTTTACTATTATAAAATGTAAAAAAATTTAATATAAAGTTTTCCATAATGTCGGAGGGATATTACTTTTTTCGGGATGCATAATATGGCAAGATAGTAAAGATGATCTTCACTGCTCTTTTATACATAACGACGCGAACAATCGATTCAGATGAGATTATATAAATGATTACCTAATCAAAAAAAACTTTTTTTCACTTACACTACTATTCGGGCCAAATCTTATGCTCTTCACTTTCTGCCAAATTCAAACGCCAGAACTAATGTTGCTTTATCCGTCTTTTATCTATTAAATTTAGCATTTCGTGCCATTAATGAGCTCAGAAATTCTCACTTTTTGCAATTCTCTTTCCGTAATCACATTTCTAATGTGCAAACATAAGGAGGCTTTCATTGGGTTCTTGGTAAAAAATGATCTGTGTCAAATAACTTATTTTAATATCATTTATTATTTTAAAAGTTCTTAAAATTGATATAACCTAAAATATTTATATATTCAACATTTTCAGTTATATAAAATTCATTTGAAAATTTTCTTTCATGCAATTTAATATCACCATATAAAACCATAAATAATTCAAGTTCAATTTCTGAAAATTAAAACATATATTTACATATATTTAAACGAATATTAAAATGAAATGTATATTTAAACGAATTCAACAAATTGATAGTAATATTAATAATTACCTTTTAAAAATTCTTTTAACTCTTTTATTCTTTAAAGATAAATTGATTCATACAGTGAGTTAAAAATGTAGTTAATCAGAACATTTTCAAAACTTTCATATCCATTCATATCTAAAATTATCAGTCGATAATTAATTTATAAAATGTAATAAATTGTAATAAATTGCAATTTTCTTGCTCGAACTATATTTTTGGTAAGTCACAAAAGCAAATCAAACAAATATTAAAATTATTAGTTTTTTTTTTCTGTCTTAATTTTATATGCAAAGACAAAGAGCATAATTTATTTAAGAAATAGTACTCGTATCATGTAAGATTTGAACTATATATATATGTGAATGAGAAAGATAACAAAATATTTGTGATCTGCTTATCGAAACTCCCGAATCTTGAATCCTAAGAATCAGGTTAATAGAAAATTCTTTATCAACCAATTCCAGTTCATTGATACAATTCAGTAACACCGTAAACTCTATGAACAGGAAAAATCTGTTAGATCGCCGGGCATTCCTGCACAGAATATGTGGAAGCAAAAGCTTTCTCAATCATTACTTCCACGATCTCGTTTCTACCTTCTCATCAAGTTCTTTTACTTTCATCTACCGTCTATAGCTAATTCTGAATTCTAAATTTTTTGAATAACTTAGATGTCTGCAGATGACTACTTTCAATTTAGATGAAGTGAATTTCTAATGAAAATGAAACAGAAGGAAATCAATAAACTGTTGCGGATTTTCAAAGAGAACAAATCAAAATTCCAGACAAATTAAATTTTTTAAGGATGCCCGCACATGTCCTAGAGATAGCCACATTTTCAAATGTCATCTTCGGTTCATATTTCCGATTATTTATATGTTCGGAGAGAAAGAAAATTTGAATTTGCATAAGTTACTTAGCCGGATGGCAGGGAAAACTGTCGAAGTATATGCACACGAATCGAAATTATCATTCATAATTTTATTAACGCATTTTACTTGGACAGTAAAAAACACTCAGGGGAGACTTTATAAGCCCGGTTGAATTTAAAAATTTGCCACGTTTCAAACATTTTTTCTTTTTATTCATCCGCATCTGAAAAACTTTCCTCGAACTCTATCAAGTTTTATTATAAATTCATGTTAAACGGGAGTCGTAACTTTCTTGATCTTAAAGTTATTTTTCATTCCAATAACTTTTTTCCCGTTCAAGTAATTAGCCTTTTACTTCGTAATCATTACTTCCTTTACATGAGAGTATAACTGAAGCTATTTTTGCTTAACATCTTGCTACCTCTTTACTTCTTTATAATTTTTGACAATAAGCTTCTTGTCAACGCTGTCTAGTGATTTAATGTCTCAATCGGAGTACATCAAAATGTAATTTGTTTGATACAAAATATGAAAGGGTATTGACAGAAATGCTGCTTCATGTCATTTTCGAGAAATTCCAGTTTTATTCAAACGAAGAAACTTTCAGAATTAAAAAACCATGAAAATACCAGTGTTGCAGTAAAGAATATATTGTGTTTATAAGGAAGAAATAGATAAACTTTTTTCAATTAATTTAATGTGATCGACGGTTACAACTATTGCAGAACTTTAAGATTCTGCATACAAATAAAGCATACAATTTACTGAATGCTAAACCTGGTGAATCCCATGTTTTATTTATTGCGATTGTTTTTTAAAGATTTTCCAAAATTTGAGCTCATAAACGAATTAAGTTTCTTTATCAAACAATTCAGCTAAAATAAGTTAAAGATTAAATGAATTTTTGTACTCTTAAATGTTTTTTCAGATTATAATCAAACTGCAGAACTTGATTTTAATCTGTCACTATGAGATTTGATATAAGGCTAATGTATTTAATTCACTAATCAATCTTAATGCGAAAACTAAAATTGCATCGTTTTCATCTATAAATGTAAATATAAAATTTCTCATGAAAAGAAACTTTCCTTAGATAATTCAGCAAGCAGAGACCATATTCTGATATTGAAGCGAAATTCATAAAAATGGTTTCCGACTGTTGCGAAGACTTTATTAACAATTCCAGAAAGTAAATGGAAAGTTTTTCTGGTTCTCTTGCACCCAGGATTTCGTGGTCAGTAAACCGATGATTTATTCACATAATTTTTGGTTTTTAACTTATCACACCCCTTGTCAGTGTGGCAAAGTTTACGTTTATCTAAATATTTGCTTAATCCCTATTCGTTTCAGGAAAACCCCAATCGTCTTTCTAACCTGAAAAATCGGTGGTTGCCGTATATGCTATTCTCTTTCACAAAACCAAAGCCTCGAGATGATGAAACGTTCTCGCACCCTCCGGGAGGCTAAAACACCCATCTCGGTTGGATGTGGAGTCGTTCTTCTTAAAACCTCAACTCTCAGTTTTAAGTATTCACTTGTTTTTATGAATACCACTTTTTTTAAGGAAAATTTAGTTAACCAACCACAGCAGCCCTAGTATGTACCCTTTTCCTCAATAGACCATTGATTTAGTTTAAGTGATTCTTACAAGTCTATCACCAAATGAAACGACTACTGTTCCTCTTTATATTCATTTTTTCAAATTAACAATCTCACTTTCGTTTACTTACCCGTATTTCGCGATGTCATTATTTTCGAATAGTCATTTGAACCATTCACTAACGTGATATTATCTCGATCTCCAACTAAGAGGTTCGTGAATGTCAAAAATTATGTAAATAAGGTATCCGTATTTGCATCTACTTGTACATGGGTGACACGTTGCAGATATGGAAAAATAATGATTCTTTATAAAAAGGACAATTCTGGAAAACGCACGAATAATCATGAATGATGTTGCCATCCGATGCCCCCTATTCATGAACGTACGTTGGAATTTCCAAAAAAAAAACAGCTCCGAGGTGCGAAAACATGGATTGTGATTTCTGGTAAGGCGTTTTGCAAATGGCTCTAAATTTTACGTTCCGATATAAAGCTGATATAACTTAAGACAAAGCAATTTAGCCATCAATTATCAAGATTTTCTTCTGTTCAGTCTATGAAATGGAGAAGGGATCGTTTTTTCGATTTGAAATGTATGTTCACATTGTGTTTACCCTAATAGTTAAAACAAAGGATATCTTACTAAATAAATAAACAAATGATACCCTCTCTTAACCATAATACTACATAACAATTGTAATGATTCTAACTTAAACTACATAATACATACAGGAAAAATATTTTGAAACTTTAATTAAATGAATTTCTTGCCATTTGTTCATGATAATTTTAATTAATATAGATGTGCCACCAAAATCAATGTTTATAAGATTAAAATTACCAAAAATTTTTAAAAGATTTTTATTTAATTTATGAAACTAAATACTTAGTTGTATAATTAAAATATGAAATTAATAATTTTTATTTAACTTTTACTTTTTGGCGTGCAAAAAAACAAATTTATTTTTGAATTATTTTCAAAACTAAAGATCAATGTACAATTTTATTTTTCCCCTTTAAATGACTGTCTTAAAAGATCGATAGTTATTTTTCAGATTTATTCGGGTAGAAAACTCTTTGAAGACCAAACATTTGAAAGAGTGAGTCACTATAGTATTTTAAAATTAGCTCTTGTCTAAAAGTAAAGATGAAGCCGAACGAAAGATAGATGCGCACGGAGATGAAAGGGATAGGACAAACTTTCCGGGAGTAATTTTCTCAGATTTATCCAGCGGTTCCAATAATGTTACCAACTTCGTGTTTTCCTCTTCATCCTTCTTATAAACCTCCTTCTTTCGGTATAATCCAATTTCAGTCAATTTCATTTGCTCTGCATCCAAGTTAAACGCCTTTAAGCTTGCTAACATTCTCATAACATCACCAGTATCACTTTTTATTTCTTTACTCGATTGAAACCTTCAACATAAGCCATTTTCTTTGATTTGCCTCATTAAATATACAAAATTTGCAGAACAACTTGGGAACTTGCAGGGAAGGTTTATTACTATTTAAATTTCTAAGTCTTCCTTAATCAAACATCAGACAATATACTTTATAAAATGTTTACAAAAATATTTTTAAATTTAAATCACTATGCAATAATTACTGGGGCAACAGCCCACGGAGAATCTATATTCGTTTTCTAAGTGAAGAAACTAAATTAAATACTTTTTAAGATTAGATTAAATACTTTCTAAGATTAAAAAAATATCTCTAAATATTGTTACAACGCATAAAAATTTCTTTTCTTTCATAAATTGTAATTACTGGATACAAGTCTGACGATCTTAAATTTATATATCTTGGAAACAATTTATTCAGTAAAATAAAAGTCGAAAATGTGCAAAAATCATTCCAAGATTGACTGCATGAAATTTTGCATAACGAACAACGCCGATGATTTCCAATATTTGTTTGAAAGCAGAAAACGAGAAATTGAGGATTTTACCTTGTTATCAGGGGAAAACCTTTAAGTCTCTCTCTAAATATCCATTTCGCGATAAATATAAATTATCTTTATTTCTCCAATAAAGATATTCCACATTTCAAACTGAATTTTACGGGAAACCCATAAATTCTAAATCTCAGCGGTATTGAGCTGTTCTATAGACAGAACCTCTTGTTTCTTGGTCTGACAAAGAACCTTTAGAATATTTTTGACATACTCAAATAGGTTTCCTCTGCCCAGTTCACCTCAGATTCCTATTGAAAATACAGTTTCTGAAATGTGAAATAAATTAATCATTAATAAATAAGTTCCTGTCGTCTCAATTTATTTCTTTTATTTTATTTTCCATCTAAATGTTTTTGACTGGAAGATGTAAGTAGCACGCTGACAGATGACGAAACAAATTTAAAAATGATACTAGATAATTGTTTTTTTAAAATAGATAATAACAATGGTATTTGTATGTGATTTGTAATAGTATATGACATATTTTATAAATTTTTTTATTGTTGTAATGCGCAGGTATCATGGATAAGAAAGAGAGATCTCCACATACTTACAGTAGGAATTTTGACTTACACGAACGATCAAAGATTTCAAAGTTTACATTCTGATGGAACAGACGAATGGACACTGAAAATTTCATCGCCGCAAATTAGAGATTCGGGCACGTATGAGTGTCAGGTATCCACAGAGCCGAAAATCAGTCAAGCATTTAGATTAAATGTAGTCGGTGAGTTGCTAATTCTTTTACTTCTCAGTAATTTCAAAATTTTTCACTTCGTGTTAAAAAAATATTTTTTGGTTTCCCTCTGCTAAATCTGAGTTCCAGATTATTATTATTATTCAAATTTTTAACATGAAAGTGCCTTTATGGGGTGCTTAAAACATAGCTAATATTTAGTTATACGACTTAAGTAATGATAAATCATTTCAGCATAAAAAAGATCAATTTTTTCTGTCAACCGAAATATTTTAAGAGAAACATAAAATAAATGGATTAACAAGACTATTTCTCACAAAACTTACCGAATTTTGTACTTTGACCCTGGTTTATAGTCTTTTTCAGTGCTTTTCTTTCAGAATAATCAGTCTTACATATGACCGAAGGAAAAGGGTTTAGAGTACGTATTCATCAGACTTTATCGTCAGATTTAGCTCACTTTAAACAAATGATAAAAAGAAATTGCTTTATTTTTTTTATATAGATATATTTTTTTAATTTAGATAACATTTTAAGTTCAACGCCAGATCATGTTATGCTTGTGTGTTTTACGGTTTCCCTTTAGAAATATCGTGACCGTGTTAGTTTTCAGTTTTTCCGAAAACAATTTTTTACTACGATTAAGAACATTTAAAACAACTCCTTGAATGTAAAATTATTTCTGTATTTCTTACTCTCACATATTTTTGTTTTTACAATGAATTGAACTTGAAAACCGCTCTTTAAACACTTTAACTTAAAATAAAAGTTATTAAACGAAACATTAACGAAATTATTATCTTCCCGATGAAAAATGACAGAAAATTAATTTTACTTAAGGAAATAAGAATTTTAAAAATGATTAACCAAGCCTTCGGTATGAATTGGCTTTTTAAATTTCAGACATGAAACTACTTTGTTAGACTTAGTTAAAAAGCAAAATAATAAAATTAACTTCCGTCCCTTAGCAGTATGCACAAAAATCTCTAGATCAAAGTTTGAAGTTGATTAAATGGGGATGAGTCTTCGAGGGTTGGATCACTCCCTTATCAAGGAAATAAAAAGAAAAAGAACCTTAGTTCAGCTTCCATCATCCAGGACAGGCTTCAAAAGCTTTTTGGCTTTTGGTTAACTACATTTGACTTTTCCAACCGCAAACGTGAATTGGAAATGAAATATTTAGTTGAAATTTTCTCTTTGCATTAAGTATTGGTTATCCGTTTATATACGTACATAAATATGGAAATGTAATGCGTAACCATTCGTATAAATAATTCAAATGTTACATCGGAAAATCCTTTGCTCGCAACCATAATTTTTTATATCATTTTTTTTCTAAAAAGGCTTCGACGATTCCATATTTTTCCGAAAGAAAAAACTTTTTTACTCTGTTGAGTTCAAATAAATTTTGGTGTTTTTTACTTATAGAGATCAGAAATATTATTTCAGTAAATGCTCTTTTCATAGTAATGACACTACCCTTTCAGAATTTTCTTTTCTCACAGAAACCATCTTATTTTGATCCTTTAGATTATAATAAATTCATAACTAGAGTTGGTAAATTCGAGATCAGTCTACAAGTTTCTTCTTTAGGCTTCCTAGTTCTATGTTTTTTTACCATTTGGATTCAGAGTTTAGTTTACAAATATTTTATCCGTTTCTTTCGCCTGGTTTATCATTTCAACAAAAAATGCAATATATGGATTGCATGCTGTTGTTCCGATGTAAACAGTAATTTTATGATCCGTAAATGTATATATTGATTACCATTTAATACCCAAGAGATGAATGTCGGGTTACAGTAGACCTAAGAAAATTTCATGAGGAAAGAAAATCGATTCCAGTGAGAACATATTGCGATTATACAAAAATAGGTTAATATGAAATTCAAAAATTTGAATACTTTTATTTATTATAAATACTTTTATTGATCAGATTAAGTTAAGCTTTTTATTCGCTAGAAAGAAATAAATCACATTTCATATTAGCTACATTGAAAACGAGTGTTTTATTGTCAAATACATTTGTAATTCATATAATTATATCTCAAAAAAGATATGTATCAAATATTATTCGAGCAGAATATCACTCAATATTTAGCATTGATTATCAAAAACATACAATAAATGAGTAAATAATTATTAAATAAATAATTTCAGTAAGACACAAATTAAATTAGTGATCTAGCAGTTAATTTTTGTATTAAATTTAAAATAATTGTAGTATTAAGTAATTAAGACATAAAAAGAACAAATATATTTTAATAGTGGAATTTGTACTGGTGATTTTTTAACAAATGTAAGTTCATCGATGTTCATTAAGACAAATAAAACATTTCAAAATACAGTATATATCGATGTTTCACTAAATTCAAAACTATTCAAATTTTACGTTTACTTAACATTTTTAATTCTCCGTTTTAAGATGCTACTAAAAGTGATCTTATTTTTATAATTTCGCTTTATTTTGTCTTTTATTCCAGCGCTATAAATTAGTAAATGATTATTACTTAATAATTTAGTAATAATGACTTAAATAATTATTAAACATGAAATAACCGAATTTATAATTTTATGATAAATGATTATAAAGACATAATTAATTAATTAATAATTACAAAGAAATAGTTCAAAAGGATCTTGCGGCAAAATTTTGTTTTAAAGACGTCTCATTAGAACTGAATTCATTTATTTTCTTTTTATTGCAGTTTCTAAAGCAAAAATCTTAGGGAATCCGGAACTTTATATTAAAAGTGGTTCCGATATCAATCTTACGTGTGTTGTACTTCAAACGCCCGAACCTCCTAGTTTTATATACTGGTATCAAGGTGGCCATGTGGTCAACTATTCACAAAGAGGAGGAATAAGTGTTGTTACCGAGAAGCAGACTAGAACGAGTAGATTACTCATAGCAAAAGCTTTACCCGCAGATTCGGGCAATTACACTTGCGCTCCTTCAAGTAGTGATTCTGCTAGTGTTATAGTACATGTGCTCAATGGTAAGTTTTTTATCCCATGCTTTATAAGTATTTAAAATCGTAAGAGAATGTGATAGCTGCAATGCCCAAAAACAAGACTTCAGGGACCACAAAATGATAAATTAAACGAAAGCTCTTAAAGCTTTTTAATCACTGCAATTCATTCTCTGTTACAATGAAATGTATTTATTAAGACTAAAATGAATTATTTTACGATTCTAATATATAAACATTTAAAATTACTGCAATGACTTTTGATTTTGGTTTTTTCCAGGGGAGCATCCGGCGGCCATGCAACATGGCAATTCCTCCAGTTCAGCATTACAAAAATTAACCACAAGACCGGCATTCTTCATGATTCAATCTGTACTTCTGAGTTTGACTTCTACCACTTGCATTAGGTGATATCTCATATTAATGTGAAGAAAAAATTAATTGTTATCGACTCTGGATTCTTATTTGGTTATCTGGACTCTTTTTAGCACCGATTTTTATATTAAAAAAGGAAATGTGAATAGCATTAACTATTTTAAAGAAAAAGTGGAATAAAGAAAAGAGTGACAGATTTATTATTTAAAGGAGTACAAGATCTTTCCAGATCTAAACTTTCATGCAAAAATTCCTTCATATAACATTCATAATTCTCTTGACTTTGGTCTTTCACGTGAAATCAAGCTAAGAAATTTATTATTTTTTAAGCATGTCTCAATAAACTTACGATTTACATTTAAGTTTCAAATTTAACGACATTGAGCAGGATTAAGTATCAAATCTTCTCAGCAATCCGTCTTCCAATTTATAAATCAGTGCTATTCGAAAAATATTACCAAGAATTAGTTTTTTCATAGGATCTCATTTTACATCTGGGTTTTAAGAAAAAAATCTATTCCTGATGCTTTCCTGCATTCCTATTCATTTTTTAAAATATTTAAATGATTCTAACAACAAAAATTTTAACAAGAAAAAACAAGATCACTTTTGCTGTAAAACTTATTTAATTATTAAAAGTCACAATGATGCATATAACAAAAAAATCATAACTTTTTCTAATTAAATAGAATGCTTAATTCACTTTAACCTAAAACTTAAAACAAAGATGATAGAATAATTAAATGTCGAACTGTAAATCTTTTTATTTGATATTTTTCAGTATTTCAAAATGTAAAGAAAATGCGAAGAATTGTAAGATTTTTTTATCTATCGCCTTTTTTTTAGCAAAGGTGTAAACTGAAATATAATAAGCTACAAAATAGTTTCGATAATATTTTCTATGTTAATTTTCATAAAATTACAATATTTTTGTTTTTCTTTTTATCGGTACAAAATCCTATAAAATGTAAAGTAGCAAATAATACAACTGTAATGTTTTAATGTGAAACACTACGAAAACAGATAATATCACAAAATATATCAGTGGCACATTGTTTTCTATACAATTAATTACAAATGACATTTGGGATTAAAAATTTTAAATAAATTTTTAATGAAAATTCAAATCACAGGCATGAAACATGAAACACAAAAAGTTATCTATATCTATTATTTCACATTATATATTTTTTAAATTTATTTCGTTATTAAAATTCTAAATATAATTATTTTTGTACTCCCCGATAACTTGTCAATAAAGTGACTGTATGAAAGTTATACATAAATTAAGTTAATAAATTATTTGAAATAATTTAATCCCTATTTCTTTAACAAAAAAAAATTAGTAATATTCGTTCCGGACTTATAATATATTCGTAACATGGATCATCCAGAGCATCTTGTTTAAGCAGCCTTTACGTTTTGCTTTAGGGATTTGATTATGGATTTGGCATTGGAAATTTATTTAAATAAGAGCTTTTTAGAGCATTGTCATGCATATGAAGTTTTTTGGTATAACTATTTTTTAAATTATTTTTAAACTTAACAATTCATTTTATCAAGAAGTGCATTGAGAGATGCCATATGAAAAGTTTTTAGTTATCAAGGAGTATATTTTTAATTCCTAATCAAATTATAAATCCCTATTCAACATATTCGTGTCAAAATTAATAACTCTGGGGTTTATATTCTTAGATTGCGAAAAAATTACATAAAAATAGAATTAATTTCTAATTTTTAATTCTTTATATTTCTCTAAATAAATTTCTAATATAATTCTTCCTAAATGACAAATAGTTATGTCCAGAACTTCGCATAGAGGATAAATAATTTAAAAAAATAAAAATGTATATTAACTTCAAAAGTTGTTCTCGTAGTCAGGGGAATAGATACTAATACAAAAATAAAAGCATACTCATAACTGAGACATAAATTCGCAGCAACAGTAAGAAATAAACAATCATAGGTAGGCTTTTCAAGTAAAATGTTTAAATTATATTTTGATGGAATGTCAATTATTCTAAATAATTATTCCTGTTCATATTCTAATTTCTGTTCATTAATTTGTACGAAAGAATTAAATATTTATATAACTAATTTATTGAGCACCATTCGCTTTAATTGCTAAGCATCGTTTTCCGCTCAACTATACATATTGTAGAATCTTATTTTTTTCTTTTTAGGAAAATTACATATAGAAATTTGTTATTTTATGTTTCAAATTGATCTGCAATCGAATTTTAGATTTTCCAATGTTCGATAAACCGATTTAGCCCGAAATAAATTGATCTTTTATCATGCCAGAATAGGATTGTGTCAGAGTTGATTAACTTATTCTTGGCGAGAATAAAACCAGAAGCAATTGAGAAAAGATTAAATCAATAAAGAATAAAACTGAAGTTTCTCCAATCAATCACTTTTACA
This sequence comes from Ricinus marginatus, assembly GCA_028565995.1. NCBI lineage: Eukaryota > Metazoa > Arthropoda > Insecta > Psocodea > Ricinidae > Ricinus > Ricinus marginatus. The sequence continues at coordinate 71,031 of JAOWBB010007246.1, forward strand.
TAATGTTTTACTTTGCTTCGACACATTTTTCCTCTTCATATAATATTTATCTGAAAAGAATCTCGGCAGGAATAAAAAAATATACTATGAATTCATTTATAAAATATGAAAGATGAAATAAAAATCCAATTTGTCTTACCGCTAATAATGAGGTTTAGGAGCTGGCCGACGATAGTCAGCAAAATTACTGACAATTTTGATTTATATTCCGATTTTTCTCAATTTCCGTGAATGAAGGGGCTCTTCATCAATTTTATTATTTAGGGCATAAATTTTTTTTAAATTAAATTGAATACAAGTTAAATATACATATGGATGGTACAATTTAATAGTTCGTTTTTCTACTATCTTTTTTTGAATTAACTAATTGAATTAAGTATGAATACTTGGATAGACAGGCTTGTTTGGAAAATTAATTCTTTTATTTTAATAATTATCTTAATTTATCTTAACAATTAAATCCGTACAACCATCATCATAATAATTTGTATCATACCGCTATCAGAATTACTATAAAAATATAATAACCTGTCTTAACTTACCTAATAATCCACCAACTTTTTTCATGTGAAAAATGTAAATATTATAGAAAACCACAAAACATATACAGACAGAAATCTTACTATAGATTATTTTTTTAAAAATACAGAAAAAAAAGATTTAGATATTTATATCCCTTGATAAATGCCGTTCCTTTTGGTAGTTTTGGATGGATGTCAGTGGCTAGCAAACTTTTCTTTCCGTAATTTAATTTGGCTTTTTATTATTATTGTCGATAATTTAAAAAAATCTTTAACATTTTTTTTATAATAATAAATACATAATTGTTTAAAATTTGACCCCAATTACAATATTAAAATCACTATTGATCTATTAATTACAAATTTAAACATAAATTTACCTGTAAAAATTTATATATATATTTGATATTTAATAAGTAAAACAATAAAAATCGATAATTTTTTGAAGCAAAATATTCGAGGTACAACATCAAATGATTTAGCATAAAAAATTTTTGCTGCTAAAGTAACAATATTCGACCAAAATGCTATTTTGTATTTGTTCTTAGAAAGTCACTTTCTAGAGAATATACGGAAAATTTTCTGTTTAAAATAATTATAATACAAATCGACAAATAAATAAGGTCAGAATTTGCAATTCTAATTCGGATTGTATTATCTGTTCTGTTTACCATCAGTTTCTTGAGAAAATTTGATACATTCATATGAATTTGTTGCATATAATTTTACGGTGTTAGTGCGCAAATCTATCGTAAAATTAATAAAGCCTTGATAAAATTTCTGTCAGCTCAGCAGAAGAACTTTAGAACTAAAAATACTTTTTAATTACATAATATATACATAACACAAGTATGAAACAACGAAGCACAGGAATGAAATCGGGAATAAAATTCGACTTCTCTCATCAATCCAAATGGAAACTTCTTTTGGTGTCATAAGAGTAGGAGGAATTTCTTTTTTCTTTTCATAACCTCCAAATACATCCGAAATCATAAATTTTTTATTTCTCTTCTTCTTACAATTACCAGTTTGAGCTGAATTAATATCGCTCAAGCTGCTTGTGCGACGTATATTTGACTCCTAAAATAAATGTGAAAATACTTCATATGCATCTTAATCTTTAGCCAGGGATCATTTAAATGTTAAACAAAGAGCAATATCGAAATTGTTCATATATAAGATTTATCGTGAAAATAACTACTTTGTTGATAAATAACTAATAGCGTTATTACATTGTCATTAGACAAGTTCCAAAAAATAAGGGTATTATAAATTTTATTTGGTAATATAAATTATATTTGGTAATATAAGGTAATATAAATTTTATTTGGAAAAAATTTATTATTTCGAATATGCGAAATTACTCTTTGACAGTTCATGGCATATCGTTATAAATCATCAGCGCGGAATAATTGTTAATTTTTCTTTTTATATTTAATGCTAGTTAATTAAATTAATTTATTTTCTAAATATTTTTTTTCATTCTTCGAAAGCATGTCTCAATAATTCGAATTACGTTATTGTGTATGAGACAAACTCAGTAAGAATCAAAAAGAGATTTCTGAAAAATTAAACTGAGCCAGAATCTCCTTCTGTGAAAAGCAAATGGACACAAACAATTACCAGGGCAGAAAACGATTGTGAAAAATGTGCACTTTCACCAGTGAGATTCATATCATACGGACACGATGACGATTTTTCCATTTTCGGTGACTTCCTTTTGGACTTGGGAGTCAATGTTTCTCTCAGTACGTATTTACTGCTGAGTTTCTTTAATTCAATCTTTTTTCTGAAAAACAAATTAACAAACCCCGATTATTGCGCCAAATTAATAATTACGAAAATTATAATTTAATATCAAAGTTTAAATGTTCCGCAATCTGACTATACTCAAAGTTTTACAACCAACGACAATGTGTCAGAGAACAGAAAAAATAAAATTACTTAAATGATTTTCTAAGGACATCTTATTTCACTGAATTTTAAAAAAATTCAAAATCACAAGTACATTAAATCTCACGAAGGACATCACTTTTGTCATTTAATCGAAACTAAATAAATGCCATAAGCATTCCATGCAAACTTCTATTTTACCTGCTACTTCGATAAATTATGTTTACAAATGCAAATTCGACAAGTGACCCAAATATAAATGCTGTGCACCCTAAAAACCATATTTCACTTGCTTTTATGTAAGACACTTTCGGTAACGAATTCCCAGTTTGCAATGCGAGAATAATGAATGACAGCATGGTACTGCAACCTGAAATGTAAAAATCAATTTTTTGATTTCACATTAAAAATTTAATGGTTTTACGAATATATCAACTATAAACAATATAAGTGTATCAAAGTACAAAATACCAAGTAAAACGCGACCAGATACAACAGGAGCGTCCGCCTCTAGCCAAAAAGATACCCAAGAAACAACAACTAAAAGGATGCTTGGTATGAAATAGTCGTAAATATAAAATCCAGATTCTCGTTGCAAAAGAAAAGTCACTGTCAACGAACTATAATTTCCCACTGAAATATATTATCAACTGTAATTAGTAAAATATGAACTGTTAAATCGAATTATATAGCTTTATTAAAATATTATAAGCCTATAATTTATGCAGAAAGTTATATGCTATATTTTAATAAATATAAACCATAAACATATAATTTTTAATAATGTAATTCTCTTCATTTAAAAATAATCTAAAATCTTGATGTATTACATGCTACATCAAAGATAGTAAAATCTTACCAAAATCTCCCATAACATCATGTCCAAAATGAGCGGTATCTACGGTGGCATTAATAATTGGGTTTCCAGTTAACCTAAATTCTGTTAATGTTAATTCTTCCCGACAAAGAACCGGATTCAGTTCTTCCCATTCTAAAGTCAAATATGTAGTATTGTAGGACCCTGAAAGATATATAGCAATACCAACTAAAATATATTACATTTTTGAAATATCTATCTAATATTTTCTCAACGTTACTTTTTAGTTGAAATTGATCAGAGTGAATGAAGATTTTACAGTTGAAATCAATGAATGTCAATTTTTATCATTATATAAATCAACAACAGATATAAATTAAATTAAGTTGAGGCCTCATCATAAATTTAGATTCGAATTTTGTTTAAATTTATAATTGTAACTTTAAACTTCTTGTATATTATTCCAATTTGAAGACTTCTGTAAATACGACTGAAAAAATTTTTAATATTAGAAAAATTTATGAATAAGAGAATCACTTACAACTATTAAGAACCAAAGAGCATTCCTGGGAATCAAATGGGAATTTATGTAATTTCATCCAACAGAATAATGTTGTCTGCATTCTGTAATAGAAATTTTTTTTTAATTTTTTAACATAATATACGAAGTAAAACCAAATATGAAAGTTTATCATTTTTCGAAATATTAAAAAAAATTCATAATGCAAACAAGATTCATTTTGAAAAATTGGAGAAATAAAATTTTTCAAATAATGAGATATATATTTTTTGATATTTTGAATAATATTTTGCATTTCCACCGTTATGCTTAATAAGTATATAATATTGCAAATTTAAAATTAAAAAATTATGCAATCCTTTATCGAATGTTTATTATTTTTTTTACAAGAAAACTATTGAGTTTAATTTAATAACACAAACAACGTGAAATATAATTTTCACGTGATTAAAAATTAACCAAAGGAATATCAAATTCTTATTACTTTAAATTTTTAATATTTCATAATGAAAATATTTTAATTAATATTGTGATTAAAAATTAAATCTAGATTACAGTTACAACTTGCAGTTCTTCAATAATCTATGCCATACCACCATGAATACCTTTTGGTATAAAGGACTGTCCCGTCGTGAATGATATGAGTCATTACATCGTTTTCTCCCGGTCCCATTATCATAGATTTTCTTTCGTTATTGAAATAAATGTGAGGTATCCACAATAAATTAGTTAGCTCTTTGGTGCCCACAATTTCGGTCACATTATGAATCTCCGGGTGAAAACGAAGTCTCGGATCAAGAAATCGGCATTGCAGTAACAAGTACACTGTAAACTGCTGCTGGTAAAGAAAATAAGTCTGTAAAATTTTTTCCCTGATTTTGAATTGGTCCACACTATTTTAACGTACCAAATTATGTGCTTCGTATGACTTTAGAAAATAAAAATACAATTTAATATAAATTTTTATAGGCTCAGTATTACTAGTCGGCGGGGGCCGCAAACGATCGTAGCTGCAATTTTCAATAAGTCCGCGAAGAATTTCCGCTGTGTTAGGTACTGAATTAAACTCTATGCCACCTTCGTAATTAACAGGGCAAAAAATCCTGAAATAAATCAGTTTTATTTTCAAATACGAACTATAAAGAAATATATCGTATAGAATTAATTCCATTAAAAAGCATAAATTTTCTTAAATAAAAAATTTCTGACATCTGATTTTACATCTCTAAAATGAATTAAAACAGCTCAAATTCATAATTTAATGATCTTAATTACTAAAAGGTATTCGGTATTGATTCTTTAAAAATCATATTCAAAGGCTTCAAAATATACCTTCTGAAAACAAAATTGTTGTAAATAAACTGGTAAAGTGTGAAAATTTTGATTTTTAAATGATTTAAATCAAAAATGTCAAACTCGTGATTAGACATATAATCATGAACTTTTTTAAAATATTAAGATTTTTATCAACTCTTTTTTCCTATTTTTGTTTATATGGGCATCTCAAGAAATTTTCTGTATTTTTTTTTTAAATTTTATGGCTGTAGGAAGTCAAAAGATTATATGTTTCTTAAGACAAATAAACGGTGTAAACTAAAAGTTGTATATCCAAAAATTTTGTTCACATGTTTATTGCAAAAAAACATGCAGAGCGCATAAATATGCACATGAACGACAGACTGTAAATAAATCGCTTCCCAATAACGCTATAAAAATTGTTATTATTATTCATACTCAGCGAAGCCAGTTGCTAGAACGCATTTCAAAAATTTCCATTTTTATATTTTAGTTTTTTTCATAAAAACTTTCCATTCATTTTGACTCTTATTCATGTTTACAACTTGAGATTAAATCATCATACTTTAACAATAAAAAAATCTGAATAAGAATTCTGAATTCTCACTGACAATGAATGAAACTTTATTTTAATTTTTTTCTTTATAAAAATATAAAAATCATTTTCTTATTTATTGGTTTAATAATAAACTAAGGGCTAAACAAATTTCGGATAAAATGATTCCTTTATTCAAAGCTTATATAAATTTAGCCCTGGCAGTTATATTCTTGGAAGAAATCAATTGCATAAAAATATTAAATTATATATATAAAACATTACATTATTTATATACATATAATATATCACTATATTAATTTTACGATCATATTCGAATTTTTTAAATCCAATTAAATTCAATTTACGTGCTTATCAAGCAAAAAAATTAATATTGATCAAATAAGAAAGTAACTGGCAAATTTTATGTGGTTTACTTTTAAAAAAATTATATATCTTTACGTCAGATTTCAAAAAATCCATAGGCAATTACACACAAAAGTTTTCACTAAGATTTTTTATTTGATACAGCAAATATTTTTCTTTCCTCTCCTCTCAACTCGATAGTGCAAGGATTATATTATCAGGTTCTGTTTACAAAGGTATAAAAATGAAATCGAGAAATTTACACAGGAGAAATTCACTACTTAACGGCATTCATTGCAAAAGCAATTAAAAAGAGAATAAACGTTGCTCATTCAAAAAAAATATTTTCAACGGTTTTGCAAGTGTCTATAGTTTTATTTCATTTCATACAATTTTGTAAGACTTCATTCTGGCGCTTTTGTTTAGGAATAGATCGGTTAAAAATAAAAAACATTTGAAAAACCCAATACTCGCTTGTGATTTTTATAGAAAAACATCTTATTTGTGAGCATTAAAATTTATGATGTATAATTAATATGCAAGAAGGCAGAAAATGGCAACACTTGAGACTTAAAGAGCTTAATAAACCTTTCCTTCTGTTTCCATTCGCGATGATCTCTGTCTTTCTGGGAGTTTTTGTAGGTCCATACCTATTCAACAATAATTAATATGTTAAATATATTTTCCATTCCCTCTTGGTTTAATAATTAACGAGAGAACGATTCTTGTTGATTTCACGGAACCCTATTGGAATCTGGCGATGTAAATTATTAAATTCTAACATTCGAAAAATCGCACAATGAAGATTTAAATGTGCGATATCAGAACTCTTCATTCATTTAAAAATATATTTCAAGGCCTGCGAAGTTAACCACTTATCTTCGTTATTCGAATATCGATGTGATCCTGCAGCGCAAAACTATTTAAAGCACTCAGAGTTATAAGCTCAAATTTTTTTAATATGGTAACTTACCTTTCACCCAGCGAACAATCGACAGAAAGAACTAAAAATGCGTTTACCAAAAGTTTTAAAAAGATGCTCGGGTCCATTTCACACCCGCATCAGGTTCCTACTGATTGCGACAAGACGAAGTCGATACGCGCATGATTGTCGCGTCTTCATCACGGGTATAACACCATAGAAAAATTTCACGCTTAAGTTACAGTAATGGAACTTCCATCTTCATTGTAATTTGTTATAAGAAGAAAATGCCGTGATGGATGCTTAAAATTTTTAAAATTTTTGAGTTTTACTCATTTGAAGATGCTTTATTGTCTCATATAGCTATTATTACTGTCTGAACATATTCTCCTTAACAAAGGAGAAGAATGGGAATTTTTAAAAAAAAATGAGAAAATTAAAAAATTATCTTCATTCGTTGCTCGATTGGTAAATTTCTAGTTATCATCTATGTAAGAAAAAATTTTTTCTTACTTAGTATGGAAAGTGTGATAGAAAGAAAATAGTATCATCATATGTAAACATATTTCAAGAATGGAAATTTTTTTTCGTTGGTTTCCATTTCCAGGTTATGAAGTTAGTGCTATTGAAAGATTTTTGTCTTTTTGTCTAATACAATATCGCAAAATAAGGCTGAATATAACTTCTGTTATCATTGCTGCAATTTTCCATTCAGCAATTTGACACATATATTTTAAATACTTTGAATATTACTCACTACATTACTTTGATAAGATGAACTAAGGTGCAGAATTTGAACGAAACTAGTTTGTTTTATTTTAATTACTGATTTAATAATTGATTACTTATTCGAAATTATGATTTTATAAATTTCTCTCATTAATAATAAGTTAAAATTTGATATACAAAACAGAAAACGTTATGGAACTGAATACAAACCCATAATACTAAAAAATATATAATCCACTCAATTCAAATTTTATTTCACAAATTATATCACAATAACATAAAATTATAGGCAATTCATTTTAAAAAAATATCTGTTTAACTTATTTCAAATAAATTATATTTAAGTATAATACATTATAATTTTTTTTCTACAGTTTATTAAATTATAACCGCTATAACCAAAATTTTAATCAATATATAATTTTATATAACATTTTTCAAATGACTTTTTAGAACATAATTTTTTACAACAATAATTACATTTTAAGTCAACTGTTATTCATTGGTTAATAAATATTTTGTATCTTAAAACAGTAATGCTTGCATGATTGAGCCATTTTCTGAGCATTACATCAAAATTTGTTATGAATCTATATATTTCTATCTCCGCAAGATTTTTTATTAAAATCTATACATTATACATAAAAGTGTAACATTAATGAGGCAAAATTTCACGTAACTGAGACTTGTGATGTGAATATATTAAATAATTACATTATTTTTAAGAAATGATGCTGAAATTTTATTAATAAGAATTTATGAAAAACCGAAAATGAAACATACACACCCCCTCGTGTAGAATTACAGAAAGAAAATTCAAAAAAAATTTAGCTTCGATAACTGTTAATTAAAAGGAATATTACAATAAATTATAACAAATATTCAGCCATCCAGGTTTAAATTTTAAACTTAGATAAACATTTGTGTCAATCAAATTCAAATGAATTAAATTTTTATATGTTTATAGTATGGCATTTAAAAAAATGAAGTCAAATCAATTGTTTTAAATACTGAATTAGTTCTTGGAGTTTTTTTAATGATAATAAATATAATATAGTCATAACAATCCGCAGTATATGAAACGGTCTAACTTTTTATTCCCTCTTTTAAGTCTGCTAATTCAAGAAATAAGTGAAAATTCGAATGAAAATTATTATTATTATTATTATTATTATTATTATTATTATTGATTAGTCAATTGGAATTTAACAAAACAAGGCCATTTTTTTTGTCTCGTTGCTAAAAATGTTTCCTACTCCCTTAATAATTAGAATCAAAAGTTGTGCCAGAACCGACAACCTAATTTATTTGTTTCTCCTTTTTAATGCAATTATTAAGATCTGAAATTAAGAATATGAATTATTCCACAGAATTACATAATCTCAATCAATTTTTACTACAGTTAAGTCTGATCAGCTAATGATAATATAAAATATCTAATTCAATTGTTTGCTTCTAAATTTATCAACAATAATTAAACATAATTGATGAATCCAGCCCATAAAGTCTGATTAACAACAAATTTGTACAAAATAAATAATCATATTGGACGATAATTTAAGCTGTAATTTACAAAATCAAAATTATTTTTGGAAAAGTTTCTAAATTTTTTCCTATTATTTTTATTACTTAAAGCTCAATCATTACACCGTCACATTTTTGAGAAGACCCAACTTCGTTTTCACTTCTTTAAATGAAGGTCTTTTTTCTGGCTGCAGATCCCAAGTCTGGAATTTTAAAAATAATTTTTAAGTATAAATATTTTCCAATTTTAATCTTTTCTTTATCAACCCAAGAATTAAAGCTCAAAAACAATTTCAAAAGTACATTTTCAAAAGATTAATTTTTATTTAAAAGTTTTATTATCATATGATATTACTTAAGAAAATTCTTATGAGATAAACAATTGACACAAAATTTTAAATGCCTGAAAAAACCTTATATTTGTATTCCCCGCCCGATAAAATTCTTGTCCAAAAAGGTGAAAATTTAAAGCAACAAAAAAAGCAATAAAATTTAATTTATATCAAATTATTTATCTTATTAAAATAAAATTTAAAAATTTTATTGAAAAGAATCTATTGCTTTTCTTAAAGACGAACCTTGGAAAAATATGTTTTAATCATTATTATAATATGGAAATCTATGAATTTTAAGAAAGAAAAATAAAAAGTATTCGTTATAATATTTACCTGTCTCATTATTTCATAAACTTCCTGAGGACAACCTTCAGGAGCTTCCATTTTGTAACCTTTTTCTACGTGTTTAACCACATCCGCTAACGGTATTCTAGGATACGGTACCCTGCCGAAGGAATATATTTCCCAAAGCAAAATTCCGAAGCTCCACATGTCAGACTTATTAGAAAATAACTGGAGAAAAAAAAAATTTGGAAAACAATGTTATTAGGAAATAATATTGATATCTAAGTATTATTCAATAATGTTAAATAATTTGTTCTATAATAATAATATTCAGTAATGTTAAATTATATGTTCAATAATGTATTAATGATTATGTCAATAAAACAATATTAATTCTTCGTTAAAAAATGCAACTAACCCCCTGCTTTAGGGCTTCAGGAGCTGTCCATTTTATAGGTAACTTTCCAGCATCTAATGTGAAGTTTTCTTCCCTTGCTAGTCCAAAATCTGAAACTTTAGCAACACCTTCTTCCGAAATAAGAACATTTCTTGCCGCCAAATCACGATGAACCACTTTACGCGATTCTAAATATTCCATACCCGAGCATGTATCACTGAAATTGAAAATCCAAACATTGTCAATTATAAATTGATTTATAATGATCAAAAATACAGTATAAAACAATAATGTAAGATGATGATTTGTAATAGATCTTAAAATTAAATATTCAGTAATAATATCATGAAAAATATAAAGTGAAATATTTAAAAATAGCCTCCAAAACATGACATAACAATAAAGCTTTTCGATAAAAAAAATACATACAATGCAAAATTAATCTGGTCGTTCTTCGTGACATGCAGTCTTCCTCTTGATCTTAAATAATCAACTAAACTTCCTTTACTCATATATTCCGTAACAAGATAAATGTGATTATTACTGAAAACTAGCCCCAGCATTTCAACGAGATTTTCATGCCTAAGTGATCTGGAAATGGAAAAATTCAGTTACAGAAAAATTTAAAAAATTATTATAGACATTTCGGGAAGAATGATATCTGTATATTATTATAGCAACACAATTATGTTAAAATAAAATACAAATGGAAAAAGGATAACCGATTTCTTCTGAAATTCATATTGCTTACGTCATCAGTAAAGCCTCCGTTAATAACTTCTGAGCAGCTTCAGATGAGTCTTTAAGTGTTTTAACAGCAACTTTATTTCCTCTATATACCCCTAAGAGTACATCACCAAATTCTCCTTTTCCAATGGGTTCTCGCAAATCAAGTTCGCTCGCTTGAATAACCCAACCAGCATCAGCAAAATCTTTAGTTGCCAAAAAAATATCCTGCTTTCCCTTCTTTGGTAGACTCTTAGTTAATTGGGTGCACAAACCATCGGCATCTTGTTCATAATGCTGAAATAATAGTGTTGACATAGTTATTGCTTCTCATTCATCGAAACAAATACTTTAAACTGCAATATTCATTTAAACATAAAGAAATTTTACATGAAATATAGAATAAATATAATTGCTAAAAAAAATTTAACAAATTAAAATAACTGATACGTTAAATATATAGATTTACCTCAACAAGCTGTGCTAAAGTTTGAAAAAATTCCTCATCATCAATTGTCAATTGATTTTGTTTGTACTTGACTCTATAGTGCTCTACTTTCCCTTGAAAACAAACGCACAACGTATAATCTCCTGGAAAGTTCGTTGATTCTCGAACCAGAAAAAGCCCATCTTCTTTGGGAGTTAGCAGTTGCTCTGCTCTATCCCTGGATATTTTACCATGAAACCATCTAGAAAAAAAATAACAGTGGGATAAATATTATGTAATTATTATTGCCATTCTGATACTATTTCACTTTTAATTCCTAAGATCAATCATTAGCAAGTTAACTTTTCTCATTTCACATTATAGATGTTAGTATTCCAATTTCAATACAACAAGTACAGCACAAAACTTACGGCATCTTGCTAAGTTTAATTTCAGCTTTCTGCGACAGAGTAGGAGACAGTTCACTACTATCTGTCATTTTGGAGATAAACCAACCGCCGCCTGGGTCCGTAGGACTCACAATGGTTACCGGATGGCACCTGGAAGGTATTAACCATAAAACTTATTTTTTATATTTCTTTATAAACTTAAATAATTCATTTTATCACATATATAGATAATATTAACTTTAAAATTAATATATTGGCCCCAATCATACTAAAAACTACAACAATCTTTTCCATTCAAAGAGGAAAAGATGCAGCTAACGTCATCAAATACAAATATAATGAAAGTAAATTCAAAATTTAACAATAAATGCAATAAAAAAAATAATTTAATATTCAAGAAGAAAAATAATGGCTTCAAATACATTCATTTTTATTAATTATTTAAAAGAGGCAGAAAGTAGTGATCGAAGGTCATCGTAAGATTTAACTGCGGCAGTTACTGAATGTAAATAAGCTAATATCCTGAGTTTAAAAGTCTATGAATGATTTACTTGCGGAAGCTACTGAATTTATTCTTTTGCTTTCTTTCGTCATAATATAAAATTATTTGATGCTTGTATATTAATTTTGATTCCGAACTTTTTTTTAAAAAAAGGTAAGTGAAAATATAATAGTGTTCAAATTTATTGAGTACCATCACTAAAAATGAAATTCTTTCCATCCTTAAAAATTATTATTAGCAATTATGTTCTGAAACAAATAAAATTTCTAATAGATGCTTGAAAATCTTCAATAAATCACCTCTTACTGTAAGCACTAATCTAAATTTTCTTTTACACAAAATTAAGTACATATTAAAAATGGAAATACAATCTACTTTTCGTATAAATAAATCCCAAACTTTAAACGTGTTTTAAAATTATCTTTTTTTACCGAAATAACATAAACCAGACATTATTATAATACTATGAAGTAAGCTAACTCAAACTAAACTTAATACAATAAAAATTTTCCAAATTAATATTAAGATATTTAGTAATAAAAAAAATTATTGAAAACTGTCTAAATAGAAATAAAATCATGGATTCAGTAACAGTACAAAAATTATAATTGCTCTTTATTTACTTAAGGAGTATGATATTCTTATGTTAATTTCGATTACAAGACGGAATATGACGGTTTCTTTTAATTTGATAAATTAAACCTAAAACTACGATTAAAAGAAAAAAATGACGAATTTATTTACTCAAAATATTTAATGAAAAAGTACTTTTTTAATTAATAATATTGGAAAATGTAAATAATAAAGTAATCTTACAAATATGTCAAAAGCAAATGAGTTACATAAACAAATTATTAAGGTTGAAGTTGGTGATAAATTTTCTCAATAATAAAAAATAATTATATAATGGATTAATGTAGTTTTATACGTGAAAAGTACCTTTGTGTGAAGGCAGTATTGTGGTTATTTTTGTCCATCACACTGCGGACCTCCATCCGGTTATAGCTTATGTTGTTGCTGCCTCTGCTGCTGCCTTCGTCGCAACATATTGGGCTTCATATCAACCCAGACAGCATTTAAGATTGTGTTCTTCCTCAATAAATATCATCTGCACATCAAAAAGCATGCAAATTAAAATTTAACCAAAACTATTTAATCATTAATTTTTAAGCAATCAATTAATTTTCAATAAATAATTTTTATTTATTTTGCAATCATTTGGAAAATCGAAATTTCAGTTACTACTAGTTAGAAAGAAAAGTATTTCGATATGCTTTATTTTATAATTTGCCAACATGTGTGATGTAGAAATCCGCTTTATAAATCATAAAAAAAAGATATGCAGCATTTGTAAAATGCAAACCTCGCAGGGAACGCAATTGTACCCAACGATAGAAATGAAACAAAAATGCTGCTGCAGCCAGCAAGATAGTTTTCGCCGCCTTATACTACTTGTTGAAAGAGGAATTACATCAAAAAATTTTCTGAAATTTATCAAGTCTACCAAATTGTTAAAAAATTTCATCAATGTAATCTCTTAAGCTATTAGTTCGACATTACACACTAACAGTTTCTTTAAAAAGTTATTTAAAAATTGCTGATAGAGACGACATTTTGCACCAATTTTGTTTCTTTTTTTACAAATCAAATCTTATGCGCCATTGTTCTATAATCAAAATAAACTTTATTCGACATTTTGACGTGAACTTTATATTAAATAGTTATTAGCATCAAAAGATTAATAAAAAAAATGAGAAATGGTGCAGAAAAACATAGTCCTGAACCACATAATTTTACACATAAAGAATTTTTCGTGACATAAGAACCGTTTTACAGTCATTTTCTTACTGATTAAAAACTGAATCATGATAAAATTAGAATAAAATTTTCCAAAATGCAAAATGAACTTATTATTATGTCAAAATATTTTGACAAAAAAATAAGTTTATTTTAATGTAGAGAAACTTATAATTTTTAAGCACTCTTTTTATAAGAAGTAAAATATTTATCAAACAGCAATTGAATGAATTGATATTAGCAAAGAAAATTAATATAACGGTCCGACTCTTACCCAAATAATATCAATATTGATTAAAAATAAATCTAACAGAAACATACCAATGTAAATGCTTGTTGGTAATAAGAACAATCAAACTTTTTTAAAGACATAAGCGGCTATCGAATTAATACACATAAGGAATCAATTAGTCAGAGTTGATTTATTCTAAAGAAGGAGAAAATCCTAATCAGCTTTTTTCCAGAAATACGTTTTACAAACATAATATTATATTATAAACACAATAATATTTATTCAGTGACATGTTTTATAAACATTAAAAATATTAATGTGCTATACCACCATAACAATCTTCAACAGATCTGAAGTTATAACTTCATGTTTTGAAATAGAGAAAATCATTAAGAAAATACTGTTTTGAAGTATTCAAAAAAATTATTAGTTTTACTTAATCATTCTTAAAACCAAAAATTAATATTTACAATTGTCTTCAAAGTAAATACTAAAACAATCTTTATATCATTATCTCTTCATGTATTTATTACTGAAATTATTTTCAGAAACACGATGAACCAAACAAAATCTACATTAAAACTCAAATTCATTGACTATTAAAAGTTTTAGTATGAATTCAAACATTTCGGAATATTCGCCATGTTAGAACTTAAAATATTCTTTTGATTAAAAAATTAATAATCAGTACCATGGCAATCGATGAATATACACGAAGGTCCTCAAATTGCCTTGATATGTTTGATTAATTTAATTCACCTGCATATCGTTTTTTTTTATGAAGTTAAAATACATTTTTAAGCAGCAAGAGTGGTCATTTTTAAGGTAATTATAGCTAACTCTGCAAAATTTTGTTACCTATCATGCCAGTTTCAAAAACTAATTATGAAAATTTTATATTTTTTAATATATAAAAATATTTATATCTTTTAATATAAATTGGTTCCACATGAGAAATACATTCAACCTGTTCCGCAGGCAAAAGTTTTTAAATTAGCAACTTAGTGTACATGCATATTATAAAAATATATAAAATATTTCAATTCAAACTGTCAGTTCTTTCGAAATTGTCCGTAATAAATGTTTAAATTCATTTTAGAAATTAAAATTCTTATTTTTCTTATATAAAAACCAGAGCATCAATGGCATATATTCTCTTTTTCACACAAAATAAACCCATCAGAAATCATAAATCAATGTATTTAAGTTATGAAATTTTTTAGTTGTGCATCTTAAAATTTTAAGAATTTAAAAGGATAATTAACAAAACGAGAAATTTGATTTCTTTTTAATTTATTGGCACATTAACTCAATGAATAGGGATTGTTTCAAAAAGATGAACGCGATTAATTACCTACAGCATTGGTCAAGAGCACAGTGAAAAGACCGAATAAGGAAACACCCTTAAAATCGTTTTTTTTAATATTTTAATACTCTTTATTGCAACACTTTTTAAAACGACTATAATTATTTTTTAATTGTTCGATTAAATAGTCACCATAAATTAAGATTTATACAAAATGGCAGAACGAAAACGATCAAAAATATGGATTATTATTATTATTATTATTATTATTATTATTACGTAATAAATTCAAGTGAATTCTTTTTTCCTTTCCATGAATTAGACTTTAATTCATATTCATATTGATTTAGAGTAAATATTAAGAAATCGAATGTTTTGACTGTATATTCAAACCGTGAGAATTAAAAATTTTCTTACCCTCTCAGATTGCAGGCTGCATTTCAATTGCGTTACCTCATACTTAAGTCTTATCATTAAGCTATCTTTCACATAGTATAATGACAGATGCTTTGTTATCAAAATTAAACACATTTTTAATTGTTGTAATTAAACTTAAGCAACAGTGATTAATTTTTAGAAAAAAAACTTTTCTGATTTACTCTTTTCAATTTAGATGAAAGGATGAAAAAAAGACTATTAATTTCGCGAGGAAGAAAAATAATAAATCGGTAATATAAGTATAAATAAAAAAACCAAGTATATTAATAATTACATTCCTAAGGGAAAATTTCTTCAAATTCCTTTTAAAGAAACTAGCACACTCAACTCAAATATGCCATGACTGGCTTAAATTACAAGTAAAGAAATAAGGAAACTAATATGTGTTTCAACCTAATGCACTACTATTTTAATAAGACAATGCAAAAAAAAAATAAAGTAGCATAAAAGGCTTAATAATACATATTGGTATTTGGATATCTTTAATTTTTTTTTAAATAGTCCCTCTTATGTTTAGAACAAAGTATCATTTTGTATAAATTGCTTTACATTTTTTTATTTAAATATATTCTCATTTTAGCAAAATATAACAAAGACTTATTATCACAAAAGCATAAGAAATGTATGAATGTATGATAAAATGTGAATGTACTATTAAGCCATCAAGATCTTTCTGTTTCTTCCCAAGCTTATTTTTTCAATTCTATAAGGCATAAATGAAATTAACAATATTTATATAATACTCATTCATGCTTACATATTTCTGCCTATTCATAAAATAATCAAATAAATATTGGATAAAAATAATTTTAATATCTCACAGATTATTATTTATTTTCCTCAAAAAACCAGATTTTAAATCATAAAAATAAGCAATTTATAAAAGTAAATTTGATTTATTTCCATTTTAATGATTAATTTCCACAATGTACTTTAATGATGTACATTGTTTATATTATAAATATATATTATTAAGAATTTATACAGATAGCAAGACAAATATTGGTTAAAATTTTTTTAAAAAACTTTAATTGTAACAGAAGAATGCAAAACAAAAGCAAAATTAAAAATTATATAACCTTAAAAAAATCTCAACTACTTGAAAAATATTTTAAAAAGTTCAAGAATAATTTGAGTGCAATAACTTTTTCCATAATTTTGTTTGAAATTTTACAAAACAAAACAAATGTTAATTTCAATTACTTTTAGTAATTCAGAAATTTCTCAAGGATTAATTTCCTTTAGAATAAATAAACTAAACCTAATGATTCAATTTTCAAACAAAAACATTCACAATGCACTTCTTTGATTAATATATATTTTCAATTTAATTATCGACTGCAATCTTACACAAAGTTAATTTTGAAAATATATGCTTATCCCAAAATAATAAGTTTATTCCCTCTAAAATTATTATAAGGCACTACTAACAAGACATCACAAGCCAGACGTATGTATTTTATAAAATACTCAAAGATAAAATTCAATTTCAACAACTTTATAAAAGAATCGTATATATACCGCGCATTACTATTTCAAATATTACTGAAGTGATTGAAATCAAAATACATTTACTTCACTAACGAAGAGTTAGGGCCAGGGCCACAGCCTACAGGCTCGTTCAACATTCCTTCGATTTCTAAACAATTATTTACTTAAATAATTACCTTCCATGAAGAAACATCAGAAAAAAAAGTTGATGTTATAACGTTTAGAAAAAGCGTGAAATAACTTTAATAATAAAAAAAAAACATTTCAATTTAAATAATATTCGAACAGTTCGTAATTTACCATGAAAATACTTGACGTCACTAAAGACAAGCGGCCATATTTGAAACAAATATCCGGTACTTTTGCAACAGTACGAATCTATACTTTGAATGCATTATTTTAAAAAATGAAGTTGAGTATCTAAGCTAAATAAAATTGTTTAATCTAGATTTAGAGTGAATAAGTTTTCTGCATTAAAAGAGACATCTTTATTTTTTTAAATATTTTGATTTTAATTTAAAATATTGTGCTCTTTCTCCACTCAATAAATGGTAAAATAAAAATAATGTTAATGTTCAATGAAGGGAACAAAAGTTCTACGATTTTTACATTTTGTTATTATTTAAGTAAGATACTTGTGTAAAATTGAGAGAACAGAGAAGAATTGTGAATTTTAATCGCAAAATTTTATATTTTTTAAATTAAGAACCAAAATAAAAAAAACTACTTTAATTTCATCAATACTTTCTAAAGCATTCACCCACCTCAAAAGCACTTTTAATGGCGTAAATCCCATATTTAATCCCAAATCTCAGATATAATTTTAAAAATGCAAATCTAATCTCTGCTAAATAAATTTACATTTGATTCTTCTTAATTCATTAGCAAAACATTATATTAACTTAAATATAAAAAAATGTTCATAAATAAAATTAAATGAATATCTATTTTTGTCTTTAATATTAGGAATTTTAGTTTTTGAAAAAAATTTTTTGAAATTCAGATCCATCATATCTAATATTTTATATTTTAAGTATTATAAGATTAATTTTACATTAAAGTTTCCTATTTAAAGGTAAAATATTTAATGTAGTACATATGATAAGGTTTTTGAATAAATTATGAATAAATGCTTTATGCTTGATAAGTTTAAAATAAAATTTCAAACCATGTAATTACTGATTTAAAGAATATATATATATGATATTTTCCTTACTTTTTAAAATATTGAGTTTTATATTATTGAGGGAAGGAAATGTAGAAAAAACTCATAAAAAATTTTACTTAAATAAATTTTATTCTCTTTCAAACAATTCTTAACATTCTTACTTTTATAAACATTTTTGGTGTCATACAATTTAATAATCTATTTTAAAATTATAAAATTAATTTCATAAAATCTAAAAGCGTGTATTGTCAGGCATTTTAATAAAGTAGGCAATTTTAGTCTGAAGAACTCTATACTTATGTATCCATCTGCTTCCTTTCCTTAGACTTCCATCAATACCATCCTAAAAATTTAAAATATGTAATGTTTTGACATTAAAGTACAATTAATAACTAATTACTTCCTACCTTCCAAACTCCAGCAGGTAAGTAAACTTCTCTTTCTGTGGTACCCTGCTGAATAATAGGAGCTACAATAAGTTCTTCACCAACTGAAAATTCATCAACTATTGTGTGACATGTGGGATCAGAAGGATCCAACATCCATAAAGGTCGAATAATTGGCAAACCAGAATCTAAAGCCTCTTTAGCATATTTTTTTAGAAGAGGATTGACCTAAAATTAAAATAGTTATTGCAGTCATGCAATGTCAAAAAATTAAAATTTCTTCAAACAGATGTAACTAAAATCATAAATCGTCGAAAGTTAAAATTAGCACTGTAATTGTTAATAACAATGACTTACTATCTTCACTCTTAAACTGGTTAATGTCTTTGCCATTTCTAAAACAGAATCATCTTTGTATTTACTTGGAAGATAAGTAAATCTAATTACGGGTAGAAATGTTGCTAACTGAAGCCATCTTATATAGAGCTCTTTATCGGGTAGAAAAGCAAATTCCGCCGTATGATCATTTAACATTATGTCACCTGAATTATTAAAAATTTAACATTATATTGATAAATAAGTAATTAATCTCTTTTTTTAATTGATTCATAAATCTTTTAAATTGAAATATATAGTGAAATATTTTTAGAATAAAGTCATTTAAAAAATTGATTTTATTTGCTCATATGGTAGGAAATACAAAAGTTGATTTTCAGTTAAAAACTAACCTGGAAAACTTTCAGAAGCTTTTTCAAGAATTTTAATTGGACTAGAAGCACTTAAATTCTTCAGTATATCAGCGGCAGTAGTTACATTCACATTTCTATTGAAGAAACTATCGTAGTTTGTTGAAAACATCTTTGCACCTTCGGTGTAATTTTGTTTAATTTCAATCTTCTGAGGTTTTGTGGAATTTTCTAAATCTGCTTCTAATTCTTCATCAATATCTTCCTCAAGAATCCGATCCTTTTTAGTCTGAATACTTTCCTTGTTTTGGAGAGGATTCATTTCAGTCTGATTTTTTGTCTTAGTGTTTTGCAAATTAACTTTTTTGGAAATTTCGTTTTCAATTGCTTTGAGATAAATAGATGTGTAATTAACGTAAGTTAAATCGGCATGCATATCTCCTCCTACTGGACCGGGCATTATGAATGGATAACCAATAATTCCATAAGTTAATACCTATGAAAGTTATTCATTTATGTTCACCATTACAATAAGTTATTTCATTGCCGTAAATTTATAGATAGCAAAGTAAAATTCAAGCATACAGTGGGTATAATTAACGTCAGACTTTCCCATGTACTTGTTAAAGGCGGAAGACTGACAAATACAGGAGGACGAGGTCTTTTAATAGCTGATGATACTCCAATAACTTCAACGTGCTGTAGAACAGCTTCTATGAATAAAGTTTTGTATTCATCCGGATTTACTAAAGTTTCTTCAAACCTGAAAATGTTAATTTTCAGAACCCTTTTACATATAAATTTTTAATTTTTAAGTTTAAAATTACTCTAACCTGTAAAAATGCGGCATGTCATAAGCCGTTCCTAAATCGAGGTAAAATGAGTTGATGTTGTATTTCTTTACAACGGCTTGAAGCAAATCCTGTAACCATGGAACTGACTGATTGTTTGTTATGTCAATCATACCCGCGCTTTCCGAACTCTTGAATCTGTCAGATAAAAATTATTTAAATTAAAATAGAAATTAATGCTCCTTGAGAGTTATGGAAAATAGAGTCACCTGGTTAGAGCCGGTATATGATCGTCACTGCCTCTTTCAGATACAAGAAGTTTTTCCTTCACGGCACTTTTAAAATTTATACTTTCCGTCGAAATAAATGGATGTATAGACAAGACGATTTTAAATCCTCTTCTCTGGAGAATTTTTATCGTATCTCCCATTGTTGGAAATCTAACTGTGTCCATGACAAAATCGCCTTTAATCAGACATAGAGATAAAATTATTATAAGCCAAGTTTCACTCAATAGATATTAATATGGTCCATAAAGCGGTTGAGATTCATTCTCTTCTTTGAAACTGACTGATTAAAATTAAATTAAATTTCACCTAAATTTTTCTGCCACAATTCATTAAGTAGGACATGTCCTTGTCTCAAAAAGGCTAAAGCAATGACATCCTCCGTATAATTGTAAACAGCAGCTTCCGTCATTTGTTCAGAATGATATGGTGCAATTTGCCACACTGGTTCTGTTAGTAAAGAATTAATCGTTTCGATATCTTGCTCCTGAAACGGAAGTTACAAATGTATATAGTCAGGATATCAAAACTAAAATAATGTAAAGACAACTGATATGCTCTCAATATGAAACTTCACCATATACACATTCGAGGGCGATTTAATGGCAATAGTAGCACTGAGTGAAATTAAAACAGCAATATTATCACAAAAATCTAATGGTTCGACATGTATGAATTACATATATCTTCAAAACTAAAAACTGAAATAAAATTTTAACACAGGAACTATTTTCTACTATATATTTCAAAAAATTAACAAAAAATTATGTATATTATCAGATTATTCTTTCTTATATTTAATATTTTCACTGAAATTGATAAAAGAAAATACCTTAAGTCCATCCCATAGACTTTTTTCAGACATATAACCATGGAGTATCTTTATATTATTCGACGTACATATGCTATAATTAAGCTTAGGTAAAACAGTATTATAATAGTAATAAGCAAAATCATCGTGCCGAGCTTGGATGCAGAATTGTTTCTTGTCGTCAATAGTGTCAATTGCTATGTAAAGTGGAGTCTTTGAATCAATGGAAATAGACACTCCTAAAATAAATAAATTAATAGTTTCAAACTATTCATACATTTGATACAATTTGCAAAATAACTTGTACCTTTTGAATTTAGGAAATATCTTTGAAGCACATTTCCCCATTCGTAATTTGTGAGATCTCCAGTTATAAAAGGAGACAACTTCACTACACCTAATTCAGCAGGCCAAGTCATATTTTTTGCTTGTCCGCCACCATACCAGTGTCCTCCTTTACTCCAATCGAAACAATCAGTAGGATTGACTAGAGGGCTTAAACTTTCCCATGTTATCTGATAGCAGAAAACACCTTGGTCAGGATTCCTGAATTGAAGGTAAAGCCTTGCCCTGAAAAAACTCATAATCAGAAGCAAATACAGCACTGAAATATTTATTGTATTGGATATTTATAAACTTGCCTATGCATCCATTCCATACATACACTCCCATCGTTTAGTTCATCCTGTGGAAGACATTTAAATACTAAATCGCTATAAATTGTCCTTCCAAGTGTCCCTGAAAGAAGTTCATTATCCTCATAGTCATATAATCTAACAATTTTTTCTTCCTTATTAAATCGTATTCTTTCGAAATAAGCTCTCTGTAAAAGAAAAACATTATCTTGAAATGAAAAATTTCAGGGATCAGTTTAAAAAAATAAAACTGAAAAATTTTCTTTAATCAAAAATAACAATTAGAAAACTTTAATGATGATTCACCTGCAGTACTTGTTGATGATAAAATACATAAGCAAATCCGACTAAAAAGACGATACACAGGAATAAAATGGCCACAAAAGCTTTCAATTTATAATTCTTAGGCTTTTTTGTAGCTTTTCGCAAACCAGGCAGAGCAACCTATAATAATAAAAATGTTGACTATGAGTGTTAGTTTATAAATTTGAAACATTTATAAATTATCAGCATCACAATAAGCAATACATTTGTAACAATAACAATATAATTTTTAATGTGATGCGTTTCCCTCTAATTGTTTAAGAAAAAATGTTTTTTTCAAAGTCGTATTTAATTGACTAATCTACTAACCATGCTCAGTTTCTCTTTAAGTAGACTAGATATGCTGTTTATTGATGTAATAGAATTACCAGGTGAATGTTCCGGGAGATCCAGATCAGAATCCATGATGGGTGACCTCAAAGGCATTACGGACTTCTTTCTTGCATTTCGCATTGGAACTCTAAAATATTTTACACTTTCTTATTAACATTATCTAATCGAAGGTATTTCTCAAAAAATTTCATTTCTTTGATTGTTGAAATTATTTTGTAACAAGAGAGCGCAAATTATTGGCCATCATTATTACTAGTTAGCAAAAAGCTTGCTGAATATAAATGTTTCAAGTAAAATCAAATATTCAGAAGAAATATGTTAACAGAATTAACGATGGAAAATTAATAACTAAAAATGGATAAGAATAATGAAATATTTTCACAGATATTGCCAAAAGCATTGAAGTTTCAATTAAGTTTGTAATTTCGAAAATTATCAAGACCAATGCAGCACGTAATTAATTTTTTGCTTAAGCCAAAACCGATTTCAACGAAGTGCTTAATCGACTACAAAACTGCTTATTTAGTTTACAGTAAAAGCGTAATAGAAACTTAAAACTCACTTTAATTTGCACTTACCTTGAAGACACTGGTTCAACACTTTCAGATTCCTCATTTTCACTTACAATATCTTCAACATCCCCATTTATATTATCGGTTGTAACCTAAATTTTGATTACATAGTAACATTATCAAATAATCTATAACCTAGATTTAAAATAAAATTTTATTCACTAATAGGAAAAAAAGAACACAAAATGAAACCTGAGATAAACAATCATCGAGGTCCATTTCCTCATCATTATCTTTCTTTAAATCCATCACTAAATATACATTCAATTATTGTAATAATATTTACTACATCATTTTTGAATTCTTAATATAAAATAAAGTACAGAGATTGTTGAGAAGTGTTAAAGCTTCTTGCAACCTAATTGGATCAAACAATTTTAACAATTGTGTAATTGCTCAGCTCTCGTCACTTAGGCTGAACAAAGTCATTGGAGTACTATTTATACGGAAAACATTTATCTCTTATAGTATGAGTATTACACTGAATTTGGTGAAAGAAGAAAAAATTAATTATGTGTAAAGGGGTATTTTAAAATGTGTGTTTCATCTTTACGAACATTGTTTTGTTTATATAAAGTAACAAAATGTCACTTATTATATAATATATATTTAATATTTTGCTTTTTAAATTCTTTCAAATAATCTGATACTGGTATTCGATCGGACTTGATCGATTGATGTAAGCAATACATAAAGGTAAAAAAAACAGCTTATTTACAATAAGTTTATTGGAATTTTCCCTAATAAAAAATATATTTTGCATCTTTATTCTCATATGTAAGTAATGAAAGTCAGTTTATATTTTCTTTTCAAATAAAAATCAAAAGATCCCATGATAAAAACATACAAACATTATTGTATTATTGGACATTACTATCATCTAGTCAAAACTGGCAGTGGATGTCAATTAACGGGACAATTAAATAAAATTTTATTGATCTGGTCCATGATATCGTGGCCGTTTTGTATAGTTATTTGCTTTTCTCGATTTTTAGAAATCAGTTTTTCAGGAAAAGAATTTTGAAACAATCAAAATACCTATTTGGATAACAAACTTAACGGCATTCCGTTTTGGAATGAACAATTTGAATTAAAATAAAGGTTAAGAAAATTAAGCTGTTTTTAATTTCTGTTTACAAATGACGTAAATGTGGGAGTAAGCCATATTTACGATGCATTTATTTCACATAATAAAAGTTATTACAATCTACTATTTATTAACTGATAATGAGTTTACAGATCATGATTCGAGGCAAGAAAGATCCTGTTAATAATAATTCATTAAGATAACTATAATTAAGTTTCACATTTAATATTCACTGATTCGCTAATATGGCAAAAAAAAATATACGAAAAGTTAAAATTTTCAATGACCTGAACCGACGACATTTAATACTAGTAATCAATGTTCCTAAATAGCTATATAAAATTGTCAAAACTCTCTCAAAATATTATTTGCCAAACTTTATACATTCAACTGAAGATTCTATTCATATGGTACCGTGCACTTGTAATAAAAGAGCAGAACATGTAAATAAATGTCCAATATCAAAATTGTCTGGACAAAAAACTTCGCATCTAGAGTTTGTTCTACTGTGATTTTCTAAATATATTGCTAAATTAAATTAAAAATTAAATGTTTTTTGCTAAAAAAAATATTTGAACTTTTAATAAGAATAATTTCTTTAAAAGATCTTACTTATTTGCCGTTCTCAACATAACGGTAAAATGTCCATAACAGAAGTGGCTTAGTCCTCACCTTAACATCGAAGGAATCCAAACCCGCGGGCAAAGAAATCGAATTTCTTCTGTGCCTTTTTGTCAAAGGTGCCCCTGAGATCTCGGGTAACTCATCCAAATCGTCGGTCGCATTTTGATTAATGCTGTCCACTTCATCCACTCCTTTTTCATCAGATGTCTTGGTATCATTATTTAATAAAAAAGGATCGCTCTCTCTGGCATTGTCAGCATCAGGTTCTTCATGCGATTGCTTTTTAGCAGACTTATCTAGATCCTTTTTAAATCCTGATGCAATCGGGAATACAAATTATTTATGGTTTCTTCACAATTTTTGTATATTTCGGAATTTTTATATATTACCATTCTTACTATGCGGTGTTTGATAACGTTCGGGTACCGTAATTCTAATAATGGGTGGAGTTGCTGGTCGACCCATAACCATTCCATTAACCATTACTCCACAGCTATCATCCACAAATGGGATATCCAATCCCAGGCCATCCTGAAAAACTCATTTTTATTAGTTTCAGTACTAAATTTTCTGTTTTATACATTAAAATAACTTTTCTTATATTATTTTTGACCAATAATAAATAAAGATTATGAATTCTAATTTTATAAACCAGCCGCTAATTTCAATGAAAACTTTTATTACCTTTCTTTTCTGGTTCATTTTTATTTAGAGCATCATATCAGTCAATTAAATTCCCATTATTGCAATTTTCCTGAAAAAAATTCAGTCTAAATTTTTATTCTTGATTTTTATGTGAAATTTGAGCAAATTCTTAGACTTTCTGATGCCAAAAATTTGGAAAATAAATAGAAACTGAAACAATAGTTTTACTTCTATTAACAAAATTATTATCAGATATATTTTGTACTAATGAAAATCTGTTAGAAATACATGTTAATATTACTATTTATAAATTCAGAGATTGATTTCAATAATATAATAATTTTTGTGAGAAACTTTCCAGAACGTTTTTAATAATACCATCACATGACTGATATAAAGTTTATCTCTTTTAGATGATACACTAGCTAAATTAATGAATTATTAAAAAATATTGTGCATAAGTATCGATTTACCAATAAAATAGTATAATTTCTAAATATATAAAATTTTATGCAAATTTAAAATTGCCGCGCCATGAATTAACACATGAAGTAATATTAAAGTTTCGATTAAAGTAATAAAATATTTTAATAATATGAATTTCCTAAAAATAATTAAAAGTTTTATTTACAGCTCAATTTATTATAAAAGTCTTATGTTTGTAACTATATTTATTGATTTAATCATTATTCCTGTAAATCATTGCACTGATAAATACCTTTTCGCATTTATCATTTTATTTACTTTCGTTGAAAAGAACCGTTCATGATTTAATGAAAATATTAATATGCATTTAAAATTTTTATTATATTCAAGATTCCTTATATAATTTTCGTATAAATAAAAAGATGCATTACTACCAAAGAATTATAATCAAATATTAGTTCATCTAACGGCCTTTATTTAAATACTTTTTATAATTTCCTTTTTTATGTCAATTGTCCATAGATATTGCAACTGAACAATAGTTTCTATCTCAAATTATCTAACCTAAATAAACTTATATTGTTGCACAAAAAAGTATAGCTTTTACAAAGGCGGTAATGACTAAAATAAATGACCGGACAAGAAAAATAAGACTATGAATTTGAATCTTCAATTTCAAAAAAATTGACCGTACAATGTTTATAATTAAATTTTTTTTTTATATTTGAAGTCGAATAATTACAGTTCGAGAGAATCAAATTTTAAGGCTAAGCAAATTCAGCTCTGAATAATATTTAAACAGAAAAAAAATAAAAAATGCTGAGGAAAAGTATTTAATTATTTAACTTACACTAATCTCGATGATAAAAGACTATAAGCCCGAATGAACATAGTTGAAAAACAGAAAATTCTTAAAATATTTGAAATTTTTTGTAAAATCAATTAAGTTTCATGTTGAATAGCAACGAAAACTGATACACCTGCGAGTACACCTTGAGTAGCACCTAATTATGGCGGTGAAATAAAATATAACCACTTGGTGCGCTGTAAAACCTACGATGTAACCTGAATCAAGGACAAGCTAAAGCAAACATTTAGGTGTTAAAGCCAAGAATGAACCGAATACTTTTACTCTTCTCTTTCGCTGCTAAGATATAAGCTCAATCACGTTAACAGAAAGTTTACTTTACTTTCCAAACTCAATTTGTTGAATCGAAAATCGAAAAATTTTGTTTCAATATCAACATATGTCATTTACTTTCTTCACCTACTAAAATAACATTAAAAGACACACATTTCTCAAATAAATAATTAAAACCTGATACATTTTCAAGTTACCTTTAAAGACTACAAAAAAACGTATAACATCGACAAAAGTTATTTAAACATTGCATATTAGAAGCATGTAATGGAATTTATTTTTTTAAAAGGAGAAATTCAGATTTTTACTAGATTTAAAATCTATGCAGAAATTTTGTATAAATTTTTGCCAAGAAATATTTTTAATACTAAGATTTTATTTACCCACAAAAAGCAGAAGCTATCGGTGCATTACAATTATTTTTAACATTAATTATTCACCATAATGTATCTTACAGGTAATAATTACAAACTTACTTTATCCAATGATTCAGTATATTACCTATGTCTCCAAATAGCATTACATTTAATTTAATTAGTAGAAGTACTGGAGCAAATTACAGTAATTTAATTTTAATATCATTTCTTAATATTATTACAGTAATATTAAACAAACTATCGTTCAATTATTATTTTTAACTGAAAATTTAAGAGAAATGTTTCTTCAGAAGTTATAAAAATATGTATAAATAAGTGTATAATACCATAAAGTCACCATAATACCAAAAAACCATATAATTTTGAAAAAATGAAAATGAAAATAAAATATTTTGTCAAAATTCGTTAAAAAAATGGAGCAAATTTAAAAAATTTCAAATTTCATATAAAAATTTATTATTAAATTAAAAATTTTTCACAAAATCTTTTTCAATCTCTTTACTCCCAAGCTTCTTTCTTTTAACTTCTTTCAGCTTTTGCCATCATGATTAACTGAATTAAATTGATACTATGGTAGATTCCTTAGTAAATTCGTTATTTGGATACGAATCAAAGTCAGCAATTATTGCGAACATCCTAAAAAAAAAAAATAACCTTGAAACCTATGAAAATTTTAACAAGTAATTAGCACATAAATTATAAAGGACACATTTTCCGGGATGCAACAAATCAATTATCACAGTTAAGAGTTTTATTTTGTTACAATATTGGTAAATCTATTACATAAAATTTTTATATATTTCGACTCGCAATTAAATCTTTTACGTTTGATGTAAGAATAAAGAAGCGATTCAAAAAATTTTATTTTTTATTTTATTAAGTCATACATCATATTAATCTAAGACCTTTAACCTTAAAAAATATATTATATATATTAAATATATTATATATATTATTATTATATATATTCAAATATATACATTGTGGTATAGAGTATAAAGTATTTTTTATCCCAAAACATTTTCTCCATAGGCAAATCTCGTTTTTTTCTTACTAATTACAACTTCTCTAAATTAATGTGGCTTACTTTCCCATGATAATTAATTTTAATGTCTAAATTCAAGACTCTGTTCATTTTATTTTTTACAGATACATATTTTTCGATACTGTATATCAATTTATGAATTACCTTCAATAATGCGAGCTAATTTTAGATCGTGCATTATATTAATCCTTAAGTAAAGCATTCTTTTTCGGCAGCAATGTCATCAGAACCTTTAACTAGCTATTATCGTGGGTGTTCACTGGAGATGAAATAACCGAAGCAAGATGCGAGCAATGGCTGGAGGCAGATGACGATGGTCTCGGCAACAGGGTCATTGCTGTTGCATTCCACGAAGATCCAGAAACTTCTTGATATGTGCTTTCCACCAATTCTCTGCTTATGTAACTTAATATCTCTATGCGAAGTTTCAGCTTCTGAACACCCTCTATCTTTTTGAAATAAGGAAGCAAACTCATTAAAAACAAGTAGTCGTCATCTGCTTCGTACGGTTCCTTATGTCTATTGAAAGTCTGATGCGAATCTAAGATCGAAAGCTTCCTTTTTTCTGGCTCGAGAACTTCTTCGAAAGGAAAGTTCCTTTTGAAAGAGCTGTTTCTGCCGATAGATATTCCCTTTGCCATTAAATCTTTAATTTCTCCTTCAGCGTAATTGATTCTCAATTCTGTGGGAAATGAATTTTTATCGTCTGGCCGAATCTCTTTCTGGCTCAAATCACTTTCTTCACCCAATAACGATTGCGGTTCACATTTCGGTGAAAAATGAATTATGTTCGAATAGTTTTCCTTTGGTAATAACATGTCATCTAGGAAACACATGGCATTATAATGTGGCCATGAAATCTGCTTTCTGTTACCCTGGCTTGATGTTTCTGACTGGACTTTCTTTTGAATTTTTCTGTAAGAGTCCCGAAGCGTTTCCCAAGATTTCTGGGCAATTTTTCCTTCAAAAACAAAAAAATCATTTTAAATATTAATTAAAGAAATCTGTATCTTATCAGAGTAAAACTCAGTGTTTATTTAATACATTCAAATTTTATAGATTTAAAAATTTTTGTATCACCTTAGTATTTTTCACATCGAAAATAATAAATTTGTTTAGAGCCAATTATTTAAAAACAAAGAGCAGGAAATATTGTCAAAAAAAAATGCAATTATTGATAAATATGACAAAATTCATACATTTAGAATGACATAGCATTGACCAATTTTCCAAATTATAGAATGTAAAGCGTCAATACTTTTGTTGAAATGAAAATAAAAACAGATTTTTATTTCTAAGATATATCAAGAGCATCACTTTTTTATATTTTCATGAGTGCTATCAGCAACTTTTTTTGAATTTTGAAGCCTGCTAACTTAACTTAATTGCCTTATAGTTTTCTGTCAAATATACTCCCTTTGAAATATAATTTCCTACCTATTGAATGCAACAATCTTAAACTAAACTTAAAACTATGACGGTGTAATGCCTCTCAACTAATTGTTTTCTGTCAATCTAAACTATTAACAATTTCGACAGTTAGTTTAATTTGAACCGAATGTTATATGTTACTATATTAATATCTAGCAGCACGTTTGATTTAACAATTTCCTTGATTTACAATACATTGCATAAACGATATTTGTTAGGAAGCGTTGACAAAAAGTTATCTGACTAGAAAGCGATTGCATCGGGCACAACCGATAACTATTTCGAATACAATATCAAGCGATACATTCAATTCATTAGCATAAAAGAAAACCACGGATTATGGTTCCCAGCGACCTCGAATTGCTAGAAAAGCCCGTGATGGCATCAAGAAATTCTTTTCTCTCCGAGACGCCAAATTGTGGTATCAAAATTTCCGCGGGCGAAAGGCCTCGGACGTCAATCGAGAAGTTTCAATAATTTTTTGCTCAGGATCACTTCCTGACACCTAACGATCAATAACGGATGAATAAATAAATCGAAAATTATTCTCAAAATAAATTATTGTCGCTGTTCGAAGATGTGACACTAGGAGGATGTCGCTAACCTTCCTCAGGCACGACAGCTTAGCGCAGCCCAACTCCCTCCCTTCCCTACACGCTCACCCTGTCCTTCTAGCATCCGCTTTCTTTCTCTATGCATCCTTTGACGTTCTGCTGCAGTTTTCGGTCGTTTGTTTGTGGATGATGCCAATTCTTTCATTAATCGTTTTTTTTCTCTACATTTTCGCTGTCGTTCCGCAGCCGTTTTTGCCAATTTTGATGTTGTTGGGCCCGGTTTCTCATCCAAAGGGAAAAGATTTGTACCTCTAACCATGTTATACAACTGACCACCCAACATTCTGGGTACCCTGAGAACTAAATCAAGAAACAACGATGATAGTTCATCTCCTAAATTCATGTTACATTTTATTGAAATGCTTCAAGTTATATGTATTTCATTATTTAAAATGAATGGTATTTCACAATAAACATAAATGGTATGAATGGTTTTAAATTTTATAGATTTTTAAGATTTATAACACATTATTACATTTTACTCTAAATTTTACTGAACTTTCACATTCTATTTTATAAGTATTTATGTGAAGCTTTATATAAAAATTTATCATTTGATCTAAAAATAACAAAGATTTTTAAACTGAATTCGGTTAAAAATATTTCAGTTGATTAAATCTTTGACCAATTCATATTTTCACACTAAGTAAATTGGAATGTATATTAAACTGTATTGAGATGTAATGGAAATTTAAGTTAAAATGAAGAGAAATCATTTAAAGAGACTACAAAATTTTGTGAGATTTCTGCAGATGTATAAAAGACAAAATTATCACAAATTTTATTTTAAGTAAATAATGTGATACATCTTATTAATAGAATTTTGTGTCCCACAAAACAATTAAAATATGAAGCATTTTAAGAACTGAATTAAAGAAAGGCAGTAAAAATGACAAAAAAATCTTCTTAGTGATACAATTTCCCAAGAAAAAAAATTTAAAAATAATATAGTGTGGCAAAAAAAGTTTAACACAAATAATTCTTCCAAACAAACTTTTAACCAGCATTAAGTACATTTGTTCTAAAAAAAAAGAATAAATGTGCCTATCGGAGTAAAATGATAACACTGATCAGCACAATTTGGTAATAAAAATCAGAAGATTAGATTAGAAAAAAGTTAGTTTCTAGTTATAAACCATTGATTTCTGAAGTTTTCTTTATAAATGTTCCAAAATAAATTTTAGTCACCGAGACAATATAATCCAATTATAATCACAACAAATATCTCATCCACTCATTTCTCTTTCTCTCTCTCCATGTATATATATATATATATATATTTTTATGTAAATAAACACCTATTTGACAATTCGCTACAATAATTTTTTAAGAAAAAAATAATTTTTTTTTTCAGAGTCAGAGGCAAATATAATTCACCTAATGATTAGCAATTTTACTGATAAAAAAATACCAGAATTTAGAATGAATAAATAAAGCTCAGCATCAGAAGGCTGATGATATACCATCCAAATTTTGTTGATCACAAAAAACAATGAAAATGATCAGAGGTAAAAACAAATTCACTTCGAAACATCCAAGGAAGCATTAATCAGTGGAAATAAAATGCCGCCGACGATATATACTAACCTATTTTTGGGATCGGTTTAATCGGTGAAAGACTAAGCGTTTACAATTCTTCTCCTGTCGTTAACAATTAATATGCAATAATTTTCATTGAAGTAGCACTGGTCCATAGCACTATTCCATTAGAATGCCTGTTTGTTTTCATTGTTTTAAAAAAAAGAGAGAGAATGATGTTTCAAAAAAGGGATTGCGAGCCAGTTTCAAGTTTTAACGGCGGAAATTTCAAACACGAAAACGCATATTTTATTAAAAGATTAATATGCCTCTTTTAAAAAGCATTTTAAACTGAATTTCGTTCGATTAAATTGTAGCTAGACATACATCTTAATAGAAATGAAACTAATACACGCAGAAGATTAAAATCATTTCAAAAGCACATTCTTCATTTCAACAGTAATATATTTGAACTTTTGGCTTGTTTATGAATTTAATGTCATTAAATTGATAAACACAAATAATAATCTCTTTATGAAGCATACTTTTTTCCGGCTCATTCTCAAGAATATTCAAAAAGA
The DNA here is from genome assembly GCA_028565995.1 of Ricinus marginatus. Lineage (NCBI taxonomy): Eukaryota > Metazoa > Arthropoda > Insecta > Psocodea > Ricinidae > Ricinus > Ricinus marginatus. The sequence continues at coordinate 103,982 of JAOWBB010007246.1, forward strand.
ATGGTTAATTTTTGTTTCTCATTCAAAGAGAAAAGAGTAATAAGTAGGAAATAATCAATCAACCGATTGAGGTAAGATAGCAACGAGAGCAGCGATTGAATTCAAATGACATTTCCGATAGTGATACTTGTAATTTTTGAATTCTAATAAATGCTATTCGCTGATCGGATAACGGTTGCATTAATTGTCAGAAATAATTTTGTTACTGCGCGAAGATATGTAAAATACAATGAAAAAATTTTATTTCAAAATAAAGTTTCATTAATGCATTATTCCAAGAATATAAAAAGTCGAATTGACGTTTTTAACTGCGATATAATTATTTTTATTATTTAGACTACAATTTCTAACTTTTATCTGAACGATAATTTATAATCAAACGACGGGCGGCGTTCATCGCTCGGCTTATACTCCCAAACGATAATGGAGAACTGCGCAGGACTTTTTCGTTGCAGCCCTGCCAGAGAACGCCGTCGGGCTTTTTCTAAATTTACACGGGGCTTCGCTCTTTCACATTCACAGGCTTAGCACGCATAAACTCGAAATTGCAAGAGGCGGAAGACGGGAAACCAAACTTCCGGTGTATCGTTGTCCGAATCACGGAGCGTGCGAGGAGCGGCAAATCGCGGCAAGCAAATTCCGGTTGCGATACCAAGCACGGTGCCCGAACAAACTGTTTCCCGATGGCGTCTGCGGAAGGGAACGGGAGAGAAAAAGAGGAGAATCGCACACGGGATTTTGTAGAAAGGAAATTTCCAGTTTTTGAAAACGAGCCGAATTCCACTGCGTCCTGGTTTCAGCACTCGATGAGAACCGGGGAAGATTCGTCGCATTTTGTGGCGCGTTTTCACGCGGCAAACTCGCCGAACGCCATTTCGACTTTTTTTTTTTTTTCGCGAGTTCCCCGCTGCTGCGAAACAGTTCCGAGCAATCGTTTTTTTTTTTTTCTTTATTTTTCGTCTTGCGGTGTTTATGATCAATAAATTATGATTTTATTTTTATGGGAAACTATTTTTGTCACTTTACGAAACCGAAGTCTTAACCCTCGCGAACAGGATTGCAGGTTTCATCCGATTCTGATAAAGCCAGGCGTTTTATCAGAATTCTCGTAAATATTCATATTTACGAGATCCATAAAACGAAATAAAAATTAAGAAAAAAAAAATCGAAGCGAGAGTTCTCGAAAAAAAAAAATTATTTTGGTAATGATCCAATGTTTAATGCGACTGACTAAAAAGTCGAGAAAAATAAGGAGCCTTATTTTTAAGAAAGCGAATCTTTACACTGCCTTCGCCAGATTTCGGTTTTGAGGGCAAATTTTAGAGTGCTGCAGCGTAACAAAATTAAGCGAGTAACATGCATTTCAGTCGGGAAAATTCAAATTTTAACGAACGACAGCCTCGCCCAAAAATTCAACACGAATCTCGGGAAATTTCTAATAAGAAGCCCCGACGCTTTCTTCGCAAATCAATAAAATCAAAGTGAACGCGGAATTCCGATTTGGGAGTCCAGAAGGCAGGGTAAAAATGCGAGGCAAAGCGCAGTCGAACGGAAATTAAAATCGCACGAACGTTTTGCATGATTCGTGCACGGACGAAATGTGCCACAGAAAATTTACCTGTCGTGTTCAGCGACTGTCCTATTCTGTTCCACAATTCCGGCTTCAGCTCTCTGTTGTTGTAGACCTTCTCGCATTTGTTCCACAACGCCGGCTCGTTCCGCACCAGATTAATCAACTTTTCCCTGTTTATCTTCTCCCCCATTCCGAGCGTGAAAGAAACCGAAAAAATCGCGGAAGGAAATGAAAAGCTTTCCCGGTGACAAATCCGAAAATCAATTTTTTAAAACAAAAACCTCCCGTCCATCAGGCGAAGAAAGAGCGTGCAGCAAGCGCAGCGGACGGATTCAGAATCCGACTTATTTCAATCCGTCTAGACGTCGCCGGCGACGGCCGGCGGATCCCGATCCAGCATTCGTGGCGCCATTCATCGAACGAGGCTTTTCTCCGATGCGGCCGGATCAGGCTGCCCTCGCCCTGTCCCCACCTCCTCGCCGTCGGCCTCGGAAATCGCCGCTGCGGGTGCCTCGCGCGTCGCATCCGCATTTTCCGAAATCTCCGCCGCCGCGGCAAACCTCGGGCGCTTCCTCGGTTTGATCGTTCCCCCTTGGGGCGCGTCGCAGAGCAGAGCTGTCGGTGTCGCTGACGCTCGCACTGCGACCGTTTCCCGTTCTCGCGAGCGCCTTCCCCTCGTTGAAATTTAAAAAAATTCTCCTTCCCCGCACGTCAGTTGTTCGACCTCGTCGATGCTCCGAAAAGATTTATATTTTTGCATGAACGCCATGTTTGGTCGCGATTCTCTTTCGGATTTACACAATTTGAGATTCATCGTCGTTTTATTGACCGAACCGGTTCCTCCTTTTCTCACGTAAGGAATTTCGATGATGGAATCGCCCGCATGGGTTTCACGCTGTTTCGGTCGCAAACGAAGCCCCCGCGATGTGCGCAACGTCTTCCGTGCTTTTGCCCGCCACGCACTCGTTCGCTTCTTGTTTGGTATGGAAATTATTGGTTGAAAATGAATTTTGTAACAGACCATTTTTAGCAGTTTTGAAGCGAATTGCTTAAGATTTAATCGCGCTTAAGAGTGTGCGACGATGACCGCACCAATTTGTCTTTCGGTTTTAAAATCGCTGTGATTTGCTTGAAAATGGCACTGTAGGGGTCGTGGCATTTCACGAAGGGATATTTCTGGTGTAAAATTTTCCCAATTCTTTTCAAATCCTCCCTACGCTATTTCATAATGTATTAATGTATTCATCTAAAATTTTCTTTTAATAAAAAATTTTTGCGCGACGAAGACTTATTTATCTTTAGATCTTAGAACATTGACTACATATAACAATGCTTCATTAACTTAAAAACAGTTTTTCTAATACGGTTGCGAATTGTTATACACGACAATTTTTAATTATTTAATAGTGCTTTACGTTTTTGTGAATTTACCCCAAAAATTATTTTTAAATGAAACTTAATTTTCAACCTAAATTTATACAGGTAAAGGTACAAATAACATTTCTTAAAATTATTTTCAAAAATTTTAAATGTGGAAAAGAAGAAAATATTTTCCTGATATAACAATCAATTTAAATTGAATTCCTTCTTAATATAAATCAAGACAATTGTTCAATAAATATAAAATCAGAATCGAAATGTAAATAAGGTACGAAGACACCTACCAGTCATAAAATTAATTTTTTTTAATTCTCATTGATTTTTTTGCCCCTTTTTAAAATGAAAAGATGTGAATTCAATTTCACCGTTATACATAAAAACACATTTTTCTAGTAATACAAGTAATTTATTTAAGATTAAATTATTTATGTAATCTTGAAGAAATTAAAATATATTAAGCCACATCAGAACCTATATTTCGATTATAGAACTTACTGATTCTATAAAAATTCATGTTTACACAAACCGAAGAAAAATTTAAAAAATAACTGACCGATCTTGACGATTTCACTTTCTTCTATAAAGCACTCAACGCTGAAAATTAGTCTTTTTTTATCTTCAGATAAATCACATCGACCTTTGAACTGTGATGCTGTATTTATATATAATTTTAGATAATCAAACTTAAGATGCAGATCTGCAGATTGTTGAATAGGAACATGTAATTTTAAGCCAGGAAAATTAATATGTTAACTTAATTTTTAATTATGCCAAATGCACCATTATTTTATCTGTCTAATTTTAATAGAAAAGCTAAAATTAATTATTAACAGATATTTAATTTTATAACAAACTTATAATTTGTGAAAAAAATTTATTTATGTGAATAATCAACGATAACAAATTTTAGGAATAAAGGTATGATAAACGTAAGTTAGAGAAATATTTAAATCAATATTCTAACTAAAGGACACACAAATTAAAAGCAAAGCAATGTCGGAGATTTATATAAATATTTAAACAAATATAAAAACTGAATTTCATTTTGGCATTAACAAATTTCTTGACAACGGTAAAATGAAGTGTTTTACTTTTTTTTCTGCTTTTTTAAAAATCATAAGGTTTTTCTGATTTGATTTCTAAACGCATACATAAAAGTGGGAATGAGAAATGAGAAATAAGTTCGCAAATTTTTAATAATGCTGAATAATGTGTTAAACTGAAGGAAAAAAAAAAGAAAAAAAGGAGTATAAACACGTGAAAATATTCAAACCAGAAGTTAAGCTTTTTTCATCAGGAAATAAAATATCAGCAGAAAGAACTGAAGTGTTCAATTTTATTCTCATTAGAGTTAAAGAAAATTATTTTTTTTACACGTTTCACACACTTCAACCCAAACTGTGACTTAAATAATAAGTCATATTTAAAAATGTATACTTCATTAATTTATATTTTTAATTAATGACTAGTCTATAATCGCTAAAACATTTTATCGTTGGTGCCACTTGTATTACTTTATTTAAAGAAGTATTTATTATTAATCTTTTCATTATTAAGAATTATCTAACAGTATATATATATTTAAAATTTATTTGTTTTTGTCTTCTATTTCATAAGTTCAACGCATTAAATTATAAGCAGATCAATTTACTAATAATGAATCTTTAACATTTTCATTTTTTCCCCAATATCCAAGAACATAAAAACATAAAAGATTTCTTTTCATTTACAGAAATAAACCGTATTATTTTGCAACACGATCGTTTTTTACACAAAAAAATTCACTTATAATTTTCATAAAGGCAATACTCTGATTCTTTTATTATTAGTAATATCAATGTAAAAATAAAATTTAATTAATAATTGCTATGGACGAAGATAAATCACTAATTGTGGAAAAACTAGAAAATATTTTTTAAATAAAACATTCTAATAAAGAATATATACTTTTATATATATTATAAATTTGATTATTAAATCATCGGATTTTAATTTAAAATATAAACATATAAACATAATTATACTACAGAAAAATTTATTATAATTTATTTAACGAAATAAAAGCAAAATATTACTATTTGATTATAATAATTTGCATTTAAATATTTCCTGAAAAAACGTGAATTTTCATTTACTGAACAGAGTAAATTAATTTTTACATACACTTTCAGCAGTTCTTTTGAATAATGTACCTAATGTTTCAACTTCATGTGAATAAAATTACTAAAATCATTGAAACATTGGAGGTAACAAAAAGGCTTTCGGATAAAAAGATGAAATTTGATCATTATACTACTTTTGGTGATATGTCACAATACCTTTCCAAAAGATATAAATTTTTTCAATAACAACGTTTATCATATAGCATTTCATTATTTTTAATTAAAAAAGGACTTTAATTTAATGAAAACTGAATTGGCGATTCATACATTTTTATAAAGAAAAAAATTTTTTTAATCATGGTTTTGGTGAATTTTTATTAGACATTTAAGTAGAGCATATTAATTCTAAAAAGTTAATTTTACATATATTTCTCTACATAACGACTGGAAATAATTTTTACCGAATAAAAAGACATAAGAAACATCTTCGTATGAATCAACATAATTTATAAAAACAATAAGAAAGAATATCGTAATTACATAATTTTTGTATATATAACAACCGCATGGACGGAAGCCGAGGCGACATATTGCCTCGGTATCCAAACATCCACCATTTTGTGCCTGTTGGTATCGTCAATAAATGGCTAAAAGTACAAAAGTGGTAAAAGTCAGACATCGATATGCACCAACCACGAAAGTCTCATTTTAAGAATATATAATAAGTTTTATATTAATTTTAAGATGGCAAATGAAATTAAATGCCCTGTGAGATGTTTAAATTAAAATTAAATAACTGCAGATAATATGAAATAAAATATCACTGAAAGAAAGAGATTGTATTTTGAAAAGACGAATTCCTATATACATATACACATGCGCATGAGTGTATATATATATATAAATAGAATGTACATATAAATAATAGTATAATATGTATAAATTATACATACTATTCTTTATATTAAATTTATTTTAGCATTACATTAATTAATTTTACTATTTCAAATGGCATTTCGATTTCTTTACGTTCCTTTAATGATCAAAAGACTGTAAAAGAAATAAACTCACTGACAGAATAAGTATGTAAGTCTTCATTTATAATTTTTTACAAAACGGCTTTTTTAAATGAAATTAAAGTGTAATATTATCTCAAATAAAAGGTACAATAATACATCGACATTATTAAAAGATTATATTCGATGACAATTTACTTGATTGGGATAAACATATAATTATTTTAATTGATAAATTTTCAATTTAATTTATTAACATTACATAAATTTAATTTTATTACAAAATATTAATACGCTTTGAAATGTATAGGGTTTCAAATATAACGTATTTGATGATTTTGAACAATAGTTAGAAGAAATAAACATTCAGAAAAGAATATACTATATCTTTCCTTCAGAGATTCTCTGAAAAATAAAATATTAACTTCAAATAAATTTTTGAAAAGTTTTCATTTTTGCTTTATCTCTATTATAACTTTTAATTAGTTTATCAGAGTCTGGCACTCATTAATTCAATAATGCGCCAAATTGATCTTCACCGCTTTTACTAGCTACCAGAATGATTAACTTTTTTCCAGATTTACAGTCACTCTCCTGTATCGGCCCATTTAGATTCTTCTAATATTCGATCAAAGCAATCCAACATGAATGTATACTAAAAAGAAACGTATAGCTTTATATATATATATATATACATATATATATTGAATTCAGTAATTTGAATTGAGTTAATCTTAGTATGAAATTATAGGTCAAAAAGTCGTAATTTAAATTTATGAGTATGAATATTACTGATTTTAAAAGCTTTTTTAATGTTTTAAAAAATTTTAAATGTTAATAATAAACTACTTCTTAAATTCAGAATTATTTTTCTAAATATCGTTTCAGATTTGTAACTATTTAAATAATTTTAATAAAAAATCAAATACTCACATAAGGTGTATGTATTTTAACCCAACGTGGATTTTTATCTGGCTTTTGGTATTGAAAGCAAAAGGCAACTGCTTCATCATCAGCTTCCCATTCTTTAATAGATGACCAATCAAATTCCACAACTTGGCTCTCGAGAGATCCATCTTCACGACACGCATGCAATCGAAAACTTCGAATTCCGACCGCAGCAATGACGTGGCCGTCTTTACGACTATCGCAGGAACAATGAGGAAATACTACATCACCATAACCGGGTAACTCTCTTGCTAGCTGCAGATACTAAAAATCAATTTACGTCTATTTAGTTTTTAGTCAGATCTCTCTATATAAATCGTCATTCCTAAGTCAATATGACTGATATATTTTATTAATATTATTAAATGAGAATGTTCTATATATATATATGAGAAATTCCTTCACATGCTGAAAATCTTCAGATTATTATAAATGAATTGTAAGTTAAATAAGTCAAAATATTACTTTCAATAAAATACCTCATGTTTTCTTGAAGAATCCTGTAATGCTTTTAATTGGTATAATCTATCTCTAGCAACAATATGACCTCTGTTAACTTCATCAATAGTTTGCCAAAATATATATGATGTTACTAGCTCATCATGCTTTAAACTAAGTTCTTTGCTTAATGTAAAAACCCATTTACGAATTGCCAAACAAGTTGAACTTGCTGTACTATAATTCTGAATGTATAAATTATGAGGATATTCGTTAGCCAAAAGTTTTCTTTCTAAAATAAAAAAAAATGAATAAAATTATGATGGTTGATTGTTTCCAATTTCCCAAAAATTTAGAATCTATAAAACCACTTTTATTCCACAATTTTTGTAAATTTAACCTACCAAAATTGTATTCTACAATCTCAAATAAATAAAAATATTTTGCAGAGCTTGGACACATTCCTATTTTTATAACCACTGCTTTATATACTTCTTCTGCATTTGCACTTTTATGTACAGTAACAGTCACTATCTCTCTATCTGGAAGAAGAATTTTGAGATCCACTGGCGAAATATTATCTTGATCGTCGTTATCCGTAAGGAACTCTTGCATTGCATCGCTTTCGGCTATTACTCGAACAGCACATACTTTTTCTAAATATTGCTCTAATCCGCGTCTTCTAGAATCTATTTGCTGCTCGCTTAATCTATAGCAAATAAAAAAAAGTGTTGAAAATTTTAGCTTTACCAAATAATGAAAACAATATATAATTTTTCATTTTTAAGTTTTCTTTCAAATGTTATTCCTTACGTAAACGGCCATTTTCCAGGGAGTTTCGGAAATGAAAATCCTTGAAATTCTCGTTTAAGTTGAGTATGTAAATTAAAAAATTCTCTATATCTTCTAGAACATAAATGACGACCTGCCATATAAATGTTAAATACAACATGTTTGTCTCCATTTTTTTCCATATAATTATAATCTGGTATTGAAATTGGTAAAGATCTATAAAATGAATTTGTTAAAAATTATATCTTTAGTTATAATTCTTTTTAAAATGAATAAAAATTATAACAACAAACATCCAAACATCTTTACCTTTTTTCTGAATAATCAATATATGCATAAGTTGGAGCATCATCTGAAGGTTCTAACCTTTCTGCCTCTTGAGGAGTCACAGATATCACAGTTAAAGTCAATATATCACCCCCTGATTTAATTAATTCAACTACTTGTTTATGAGTTGCACCTTCAACAGATACACCATTTCTAAAGAAAATAAAGTGCCATTAATAATAAATTTTTATGCAAACATTAAAGTTTATGTATTCAAAAAATTGAAAACTGTTTCTGAATTTTATATTTTTTACTTATTGCAGTGAAAAGCAAAAAATCATTTATTTTAAATATTTGCAAAAAATAGGATTGAAAATGAATTACTGAATTTCTATATCTTACTTTTTTTATGTCTACAATGTAATAAATTAAAAGTGTATATAATTTTGTAAAACTGTTATTAAATACATGAAGATGGTAAATTATAAAATTTATATAGATATGATGCTTAAAAAGTTAAAAAACATCTACAATTAAATTGTAAGTTTGTTAATAAAAGAGATTAAATTACATAAAACAAGTTCATTTATTTATTATTGTTTTGAAATCCATTTTCACTTCAATAATGATTATTAAAGAAAAAATAAAGAAGGATAACAAATTTTTACAATTATTATTGTGTTCATTACAATTATAAGAAATTTTGAAAAAAAATTTATAAGAATTTTACTTAATAGTGTTTATTTACTTAAAAGGACAAAGTGTGCATTTAGGCAATTACATGTAAAGTTTCTTCATTTAGAAATAGAACAATTATAAAAATGTTAAAGAAATGAAAATTTTTGAAAGAATTATTGTAAAAAATAATTTTTGTTACTTAATTTTTATGGAGAATGACCAATACATAAGTTTGTAATTTCACCAAAAAATCACATTTGAAATTTTTTCAACTTCTTGAATAAATTTTTTCTTTGAGGGCTTCATTCTCAAATTATAGGTGACAGTAAAATACGTAAAAATTATAAGCGAAGCAGAGTTAATTCCCGACCGTTATAAATAAAGGTCATAAGAACACAGACACAGAAACTTAGAGTATTGAATTATTTAGAAAATAATATTGTAAATTTTCTTATAACACTTATCAGAAAATATTGTAACAAAAAATTTTTATACTTACACTTCCAAAATTCGATCCCCCTTTCTAATTCCTGCCTTTTCTGCAGCTCCGCCTCCAAGAACTGCAGAGACATGTTGCAAAGGTGCATAAAGCTCACCATTAATACTTCGCAACTGACCACCTTCGCTAACTTGTCCCCTTACGTTAAAACCAAACCCTGTTTCTGTTTTGTAAATTGTTACTGCACGAGGTCCCAAAGTTATTTGTTTATTTACATTTTGTTCTATCTGAGGGCTAAACTCCGATTCACTGTCAGCCATTTTTACTTGTATTTGAAATTCAGAACGGCCAACAGATTTGAAAATTTGTTGGTAACATTGTTTTGTTTGTTTCAAATATTAAGTCGTCTAGTTTGAAAGTCATGGATCCTACGTATGAGTTTAAAAAGTATTTGTGTCAAAAAAAAATTAAATTGTAACTTCAAATGAAAATCATCTTTGAAAAAGATTACCTCTTCATATCATTATGAAGTTGAAGTACCTTATCTGGAAACAGTTCTTACATGTTTTCGAGTTAAATACATTTTAAAAAGTTTCCAAAAAAATATGAGTATGAAGTTTCATGATGAATTATTTCCTAAGTATTTGCAATTGTCAATGAATGAGCTGCGTTTGAGTGGGGTTTTTTGTGATATAACTATATCTATTGATAACAGAGAATTTAATGCTCATAAATCAATTCTCTCCGCAGTATCTCCTTATTTCAGGTATAATAATTTGCTAGGAATAAGCTTCTGTTAGCTAGAGCAGTAAATTCTTATTTTATAAATAAGTCAACGGCAATTTTATTCTTCAGATGATTATTGTTTGCTATTAAACTGTTATTAAATTACACCCTTAAATTTCTCATATTATTGAAAATATAAAGACATACAATTAAATTATATGTAATACATGCTATAATATTTTCCAATATGAAAGGACTCTTAAGGAAATAGACTGTCTCATTTTAAATGAAATATTTATAAATTTTTTATTTCTTAGAGCAATGTTCAGTACCAAAGGAAATTTCATAGAGTCAAAGCAAGACAAAATTACTTTGCATGAAGTTGACTGTGATGCATTTTCAGATATGTTAAAATTTATTTACACTTCTGATATTGAAATAGATGATATAAATGTTTATCCATTAATGGAAACTAGCAATTTATTTCAAATTCATGCCTTAAGGGTTAGTTACTTTTTAATAAATGCTTTAAATGATATTATTAATGAAAGAAACTGTTTTTTAAATGATTGTGCTTTATTCTTTTAGGCATGGATTACTTTTTACTTGCAAAGTACAATGACTCCTGATAATTGCATTGGTCTGTATATAAATGCTAATCTTCATAATTATTATGATTTGGCAAAAAATGCACTTAATTTCATTTTGCTAAATTTTTCACAAGTATCTGATGGAGATGAATTTCTACAATTACCTTTTGAAATTTTAAAAAAAATCTTGACCTCAAAATTGTTAAATATTATTGATGAAAATTCATTACTGAAGGTAGAAAATTAATATTCACCAAAAAAAATGCATTGCAAAAGATTTGGAGTTAGTTTTTTTATTTATTTTCATTTAGTGCATCTTGAAATGGATTGTGTTTGATATTCAGAACCGCAGAGATTATGCAGAAGAGTTATTTAATAAATTAGAATTGGCCAATGTTTCAATGCAAACATTAATTCAACTGAAAAGTGATCCACTATTAAGACCATCTCTTCAAGTAAGAGTGGAGGATTTCATTAATGAACAGATCAAACAAAGATATGAGTGTAAAATTCAGAACTATCAATTAAGAATGGTTAAATGGGAAACTTTAAGATATGGATCAGAACAGGGTGTGAGTAAGAAGTTTTTAAAGACTGATTTATATAAATTTAATATATTAATTTTTTAATTAATCATAATTTTAATTACAATAATATATATTAATATTAATAATATTATATAATATTAATAAATATAATTTTTTAATTAATGATTAAAGAT